>JAKSZT010000751.1:164705-206234 GCA_026826555.1 Tolypeutes matacus
CAATTCTGCTGCCATGTGAGTCCAGCGTCTTTTTCATTTCTTGACTTTTGTCTTTGTTCGCCATCATATCCATTACCTTTTTAGGTGTGTTAGCTATTTCTTCAGTATGTTCTCCCAGTGTCTTCTTTATATCCTTAATCTCTTCCTTCAGTTCTTTAAGTTGGTCCATGATATTTGTTTGGATAGCTTTGATTAGTTGTTCAAAATACTGCATTGCTTCCTGGTTTTTATTTTGTGCACTGGACTGGTCCATGTGTTCCAGTTTCTCAGAGTCATTTGTATTTTTCTTTTGCCCTGTGGTCATCATATTATCTTGATGGGTTTGTTCAGTTGATTAGCTTTTCTCTATGCTCTAGAATTTTATTTAGCTGTTCGTTCTGCATGTGAGTTAAGTTTTCTCTTTGGCAGTTTTTCTTCTTATTTTATTTCCTTGCTTCTTTCTATGTTCCCTTGAAGGCAAAAGGTTAGGGCCAGAGGAATCAAAAGATGTAAGGAAGGCAGAAGGATAATAGAAATATTGATAAAAGTTAGAAGAGGGGCAAAATGAGACTTAATGAGATCAATATTTAACTTGTGTAGGCAGTGTAGAGTACTAGGAAAAAATATGGAGTTCCTACAATGGACTGGGAAAATTAATAGAAGAATATATATATGTAGTGATTTAGAAGGCTAGAATTATGAGGAGGGAGAGTAATAGTAGAGAAAGGTCTGAAAGGAAAAAGTTAATACTAATTAAAAAAAAAAGAAATAATAATAAGAAAAAAACAAAATAGATGGGATAGAAATTGACACCCTTAAGTTGTGGGCCTATGAAAAAATGTTGTCTCTAAGAGCCACAACAGAAAACAGAAGGCAGAAAGATGCAGGAAGGATAAGCGATAGTTTGTAATACAGAATCAATATATACAGTGAGTGGGATATTACTGAATAAGAAGCCCAGCAAAGAAGCGACTAGCTGGCAGCACCTATTTAAAAAAAAAAATAGAAGGAGAAAGGAAGGGGGTAGGAAATGGGAATAATAGCCATAGACCAGAAAGTAACAGAGAGAAACCAAAGATCCACACAGGCAAGCAGTCAAACAGAGCTAAGGGGGGTCAATGATTCCCCTAGGGTCCACGTGGATCCTTTCTGCCTACTTGTGTTTATCAATGAATTTCCCCACAGGGTTCTATATGCAGGTCCTGAAGCAGCTTTTAGCTATTAAACTAAATTAAATTTTTTTTTTAGCCAAATGCAGGACCCAAAATAATTCCTCCTCTAGACCAACCCCCTTACGGAAGGGACCCTAGCTGGGCCCGTGGAAATTAATCAAGCACGTCCCACTTTCCGGACTCCCCAGGTTAGCTGAAGCTCTGATGTTAGTCAGTGAGGAGTGCTAAAGACAGCGGATTCTGCCCCTTCTGGCGCCGAGCTCCAGTGTCACTGGGCTGCTCAGTAAATCAGTTTGAGTACAGATTCGCGTCTGCTCTCAGTCTAATGGTGCTTCAGGTCAGCTTATATGCTCCCCAAAGCTATGGGGTGGTGCAGGCAGCCAGATCAATGTCTAAAAATATAAAATTCCCTTCCCTGTCTTCCAACCAAACCCTCCCTTTTTTAGGAAGTGTCCCTTCCTCCTGGCTCCGCAGCGGCCCAGGTCTTATCCCTGGGTGGCTTGGGAAATCAGCTGTGTTTCCCGACCAAAATCCCCCCTTCGGTTCACTGGGTGCTGATTAGCTCATTTGTTCTGTTCACACAAGGTCCAAGGGGCGCCAGGCAGCCAGATCCCCAGAAAATAAACCTTTTTCGCCCCACCCACGGCTCACAATGGCCGTTTTATTTATTTTTTTCCCTTACCGTGGGGCTCCGCTGCCTGTGCCAACCTCCACCAGCAGCCTCAAAACTCACGAATCTCCACCGTTCGGTCCACGCCGCTGATCCACGCAGATAGATGTCCCAAGCTTCTCACTCCACACGTGTACAGCACAGACCCCCGGGCAGGACCCCATCCACAATCCACCTTGCTCTGGGAGCTTGCAGTGTGCACCCTCCTACACTAAAGCCACCTTGGCCGCTTCTCTACAAAATGTATTTACATTCTCAAAATGTACTCCAAACTTTTCTGACATGTGAATCTTTCTATATTTGCAATAATGACCTTGAGGATCATCCTGTTCTGCACTTGATCTCTGATTTGTAGTGCATTTTATGGTACTCTAATAATTGTGCCCTTAAATTACATTTTTATAGAATTAATCTTGTTTTGTTATATATCCAGTGACATCTGGAATGTTTTTCCACTAGTTTCCACTAGGCTTGATAACTGGGGTAGGGAACACTAATAACACATGTCCCTTACACTTAATCTAGTCAATTTTCCTGCCATCAATTTTGAAAAATTTCTGGCTTCCCAAAAATGAATGGTTGGAATGGTAATTATTGCCTTGTGAAATAGGAACATTTGTGTCATGTACATTTATATTTGTTTACTGAAACTTTTTCATATGTCAAGTACAGTGTTAAGTGCTTAACTTGAAGTGCATCATTTATTTTAACTAATAGCTCCCCATAAAAATCTCTATTAGGTATACAATATTTGAACACATAGTCAAAAGTTTTTCAGGAACTATATACCAGTACAGGACTGGAACAAGTGCTATATCCCTGAGGTGAGTGTCCCTGAGCCTTTCCCTCTCAGAACACAAAGGAGACTCAGTGGTTGACTCCTTTACTCCAAATCTCAACCTTCAGTCCACCATGAATGCCAAGCCTGCTGTTAAACCCCTTTCTCAGGCTTAGCCCTGCCTGTGCCCCTTCCAGGCTCAAACAGGATTCATGGTCCATTGACCACAATCTAACTCTAAAACACATTAAACTCTTGATTCCTAAACTTGGTTTTCAGGGTCACTGTCTGGATTCATCTTCCCTTTCCAGCACCACCTCCTAGCACTTTACCTGTGCTCTAGTCACACTCTTCTCCATGCACCTCTACAAACTTTTCTATCCTGGCCTTCTAGGCTGAACCGAAGTCCTACCATCCTTGAGCATTGGAATTCCCACCATCCTTCACTCAAATCCACATCGTAGGAACTTGAACTGAATTGAACTTCTTGAGCCAGGGATTATACTTGGAAATCCCAGAGATGTCCACAAAGAAAATGCTAAAATGAGGGGCAAGTTTTAGAACCATCCTCCAACAGCACTGTTTGCTGCTAATCACAAGGATAGGTCAAGCTCCGGGCTGCAGGAGCAATGTACTGTGGGGAAAGGGGCACTGTTATGGCAGTCAGAGTATAGGGCCCTGGTTTGTTTCCTCCAAGTGATGCCTAATTGTATGTGAAGTTCCACAAAGGTGGACAGAGATGAGGGAGCTTCACATTAATCCAAATCAAGAAGTTGATAGGGTGCCTGGCTCTGCCCCCCACCTCTCTGCCTCTGTTTCTGGAAACAATGTTAACAGATATTTTTAGTAAACTTTCTATTAACCTAAAAAAAAAAAAAGACAAAAGAGAGCTTAACAAATTATGGAAGCATTATTTTAAAAATTCTGTCCAGGCACATTTCTCTTATTTAATTCTAAAAACAAACTCAATTGTTTCTTCAGTGTTCAAAAAGATGAATAAATGATCACAGATTGGTTAAATGATATGACTAAGTTCTCCTTGTGAATGAAGAAAATGAAAAATTAAAGCCAGATCATACTCACATGTCATAAACCTCAATCCCATATTTTTGTTTAACCTTCAGCATTGATATAATACCTACTTAACTTTTGCTATAATAGTATTATAATATTACTGTTAACTATAATCTATGTTACATTAGTTTTATTTTCCCATGTATCACCATATTCTTAACACCTTGTAATAGAGGGACATACTTATATTTGTATTATTAACCACAATTCTCACATACTACCTAAATCATTATATTATACAGTTGCTAGATTATCCTCTAGTTGTCTTTCAACTAACATTAACTTCCATAGACTACAATCACATTTATAAATCAGCAGTATTATATATAGCCATTATAATGTGTTACTATGAACTCTATCCAATTCCATATATTACAATCAACCTTATTAAACATCCTACATATATTAAGCATCATCTTCCCCTTCTCAACCCAAATTCTATCTCCCTTAACTTATACACTTTACAAGTTTATTCATCATATTTAGTTCATATAATTGAGACCATACAATAATTGTCCGTTTGTGTCTGACTTATTTCACTCAACATTATGTCCTCAAGATTCATCCATGTTGTCATATGCACCCAAGTTCATTTCTTCTCACATCTGAAAAGTATTCCATTGCATGTTTATACCACATTTGTTTATTTCCTCATAGGTTGATGGACATGGGTTGTTTCCATATCCAGCGATTGTGAATAACGCCACAATGAATATTGATGTGCAAATATCTGTTCATGCCCTTGCTTTCAGTTCTTCTCAATATAGTCTTAGTAGTGGGATTGCTGGATCATATAGCAGTTCTATATTTAGCTTCCTGAGGAACACCAAACAGAAGCTGCACCATTTTACAGTCTCACCAATAGTAAAGAAGTGTTCCTATTTCTCCACATCCTCTCCAGCACCTATAGATTTCTGTTATTTTTTTAATAATGGCCATTCTATAAGGAATGAAATGATATCTCATTGTAGTTTTGATCTGCATGTTAACAGATTTTGATCTTAGTGCCCCAGGCACATGACCTTGCAGAAGTGGCTGTTTTAGGCCTCCTCACACGGGAGCTACTCTGCAGCTTCTCCATGCAGGTGAGGGACAGGGTAGAAGCAACCTGGATGAAAGGACTCCCCAGGCCTACTAGGCCTACTAAGATATATGTACTGATGTCATTACTAATATCAAGTTGTGTAAAAAGACCCATGATAATGTCTAGAACACTGTGGTACTTTATAAACAAGAGCTATTAACAAAAAAGTCTCTGTGTGTACATAAACACATACCACAAAGTCACTTATACAAACAGACACTTAAAGCTGCTTAAACTTCCTGAATCCCAAGGAACAATCCTGGGGAGGACCAAAGAACTGACTGTGCTCCAGGAGCCATTTTTTTCATAAAGTTGGTGAGGCAGAGCTGAATGTCAGAGGAGAATCTCCAGGAGGCCACAGAATAAGTGAGTCCCTGCCCAGACACCCAGCCCCTCACTGACCAGCATGGCCTCTTTGGAGTTAACAACTGGTGGGAAGGAGTGCACAGGATCATGTCTGGGACTGTTAGGCCCCAAAGCTGGTCCTTTGGGGATAACCAGATGTGTAGAGAAAAAACTTTAACATGAGAGTTAGGCAGAACTTATGTTTATTTTGTCTGCAGCGGTAAGGATCCAAGGTGAGTCTAAAGAGACTCAGACCTGACTCCCTCTGCTGCAGTTTCACTCTTGCTTAAATACCTAAGTTTCTACTTAGCATGTGCTTTGATTATGCATCAACTTTTATGCATATGCTTGAACATGCACATAGCTAATTATATAATTGTATGATTAGTTGTTCAGGGAATCATGATTGTACAAACATTACATGATCAAAAAAGGGGTGGAGAACTCCACTTCAGGGTGGGAAGTTTACTATGTTAATCATGCAAGTTGAAGCAAGCACAGCCAGGGGCTTCTTCTGTGCAGGGCTGGCCAACCAGTGGAATCTGGTTTTCATATTTCATTGTTTCAACAAGATATTCTCGACCACAAGAAACAGAATCTGGCAATGAAATAAGGTTACATCTCCTTATATTCTAATTTACATATAATTCTTTCCTTTGTATCCTAGCAACAGGGAACAAACAAGTTACTTTCAGGTATTCCATCATCCTACATCGATCAGAACTTTAAAGAGAGATGACTCTGAGGCTTCCATAGTCTACTGGTGACTGGAGAGAGCAGAGAGGGGAGAAGACACCCCATCTTCACTTAAACCTTCACAGCCCTGAATCTCTGGGTGTAGTTCCTCTTAGACTGTCAGGCCCAGATGAATCACAGACAATGGAGTTAATCGCTTTATTTACACATGAGGAAACTGAGGCTCAGAAAGGAAGGGATGTATCAAGTTTCACAGAATTAGTTAGAAATATTACCTGGTCCCTCTTTCAAGCCTGTTCATATCCTAAGCCCAGGTTAAAAGAGGCATAGGGATCTAGTATGCTTCCTCCATACCACAGGAGTTTGGACGCTGATCCCTCATGAGCATAACCAAGCTTTGTGTAAATACTGCTGCAAATATCACCAGGACACATCACAGCATTTCCTGCTCTGAAGCTTTTGCAACTTTGGAGATAGCACTTTAATAAGAAAATAAAATTACACAAACAAAATGCCTTCAGCAACCTGCCAGTTGCTCTTGGAAAAGAAGCTTCGGGAAGCGGCTGTGGCTCAATCAGTGGGGCTCCCGTTTACCATATAGGAGGCCCCGGGTTTGATTCCCGGGGCCTCCTGGTGGGGGCAGGCCCGCCCGCACGGCGTGGTTGGCTGACCCGGCGAGCACGGGCAGCAGGGGGGGGGATGAATGAATAAATAAATAAAATCTTAAAAAAAAAAAAGAAAAGAAGCTTCATATCCTTCATAGTCAATACCTCCCTTCCCCCACATGGCAGTCCAACATCATCCCATGGCTTCCTGGGCATAACCAAGCACACCTTTTAAGTTGTGGCTCACCAGTCAGGCATGCTCTTCCCAACACACCCATCCCAATAACTAGACAATTCCTGAGGAGTCTCTTCTTACATCAACACCTACAGGAAGCCTGCCTGGATTTGTACCCCTCTGGAGAGGGTGCCTTTCCATGGTATCATAATAGCCCTCCTCATCTCTGTACCATCATTTTCCATGTCATCATGATGATCTCTACCACCACCCCAGCTCTAAGCACCAAGAGGGCATGGACAGTGCCTGCTTATATGACTGGCACCCCAGGGGCACTTTGCAAATGTCTGCAGAATGTCTGTATCAAGAGGAGGTATTTGAAAGTCACCAGCATAAGGAAGAGTGCACTACCACCCTGAGACCTAAGAAGACATCCTAATGGTCCATCCACCTGGCCCCTCCCAGCTGCCAGGTCAGGTGGAAATGCAGCTTCCCATAGCATGGAGGGAATAACACTCAGCCTGAGTATGAATGGTTCTGGGTTCTGATCTGCTGGAACCTGAAGCACCTACTTGTCCTCTATTTTTCTCATCTTGTGAATGGAGAAAATTTGTGATGCTTACTGGAAAAATGCCCCTCACACAGGCTCTCAACACAGGCAGGTGCTCTTATGACACAGCTAACAAACTGATTTGAAAGTAATTATTTTATATCACTCTAGAATTTCAAATTCTATTTTAAAGCTGAGAAACTTTTTGTGCTGGAGAATCTATTGTACCACCTCTTGCCATAACTCACTGGGGGCTTGGAGTCCCAGTCTGAGTGCTTGACTCCAACTCTCCTGCTGCTTCATGCTGCTGCCACTAAGTGCATCTTCCTCTTGTGACACTCCCCAACCAGTGTGATAGTGAATCATCCTTGAATACACATGAGACTTTTACCATGAGGCCATCCAGACACACCTGAGGAACTGGGGGAGACATTGGTCCCAAACTTACAGAAGGCAACTTTTCTCTGTCAGTGGTTTCCTGGCCATGTGATGTGCCTTCAACACAACCCAACAGGTCCTGGACCTGTGGTTACAAAGGTGAGCACCTGCCCCCCCCCATGGAACAGTGACAACATGGTCAGCCACTAGCTGGGTGCCCTGGGAATGTCACTTCACCGTTCAGCCTCAGTTTGCCCCTCTGAAATGTGAGGTGGCAAGAGGACCAACATTTGTAAGAACTAAATCAGATAAACAGTGTAAAGTCCCATCTCATACCTGGTTCTCTGGGAAGGACTTCTGGAGAGCAGAGCGTTTTTATTTTTTAATCATATCTTCCTTTTCTCTCTGAAGAAAATCTCAGCTGAAAACCTTCATGGACTGTTTGTCCATTTGTAAAGATTGTGTGAGATTCTATCTAGGGATTCCCTGTCCTCATTTCTTCCAGTACATGGAGCACAATGGGTTTGTATTCAGTCCCAAGACCAACTCAGATATCTGGGAAGGTCCTAGTTAGTGTTCATTTAATAAAAAAGACAAAATGTATATGTAGTGTCTTTTGAATTTGTTTTGGTTTGCTAAAATTAAAGTTTATAAAGGCAACATACCAGAAGTGATGTGGCTTCTATAATGGGATTTATTGCTTTAAAAACTTACATGAATCTGGGAAAAATGCCCAAATCATGGCATCAGGTGAAACTCTACCCAAAGATCAGGTGTAGGCAATTCTGGACTCTTTCCACATGGCAAGGCACATGGGTGGCTCTGCTGGTCTCTGCCTTCTCCTCCAGGGTCCTTTACCTCAGAGCTCAGTTGTGGATGATCAGGCACCTGGCAATGTCTGCTCATCTCTCCCCTTTCCTCCAAGCCTCCTTGCTTTAGCTTTGGGCTGTTATGTCTGTGGCTTTACTCTTTTCTGGTTTCATTGATGTCAAATTCTAGAGGCTTCTCTCTGTATCTGACACTTTTACCTCTCTGTGGCTTTTTATTCCTGTTTATAAAGGATATCAGAGAGAGAATTAAAACCTATACTGGAGATGTTCTGAGAAGATGGCATCATTGTACGTGAGCACTCACCAGCTCTCTCACAAAATGTGGCTGAGAAGGGGCAAAATCCTACCTCAGTGAGCAGTTTTGGGAACCCACAGAGCAGGAAACTTCAGGGCATCAATCTGGAGGGAACTGGATAAAGAGACAGAGAGTCCAAGCGAAAACTGGGAGTTGCTAATGACTGTAGCTGGAAATGGTGGGCACCTAAGCCCCACCCTCACGGTGATAGCCACTGTGGCCTCCCTGACTTTCACCAGCCAGTGAGTGGGAGGGAACATTCTGTGTTAGTAGGAGGATTCTTGTGAAGGGTGAGGAGCAGATTTCTTTCTGTAGGTTTGGACACCTGAGACCCATTTAAACTTGGGGAGGAAACAAGCAAGTGCTGAGGTGGCCCCAGGAAGAGGGGAAAGAAGAATCTGCTCAGGTAGTCCATCTCACCCAGCTGCCCTGGGAGACAGGAACTTGGGGAGGGAAGAGATGGAGACAGGCAACCAGTTAGTCTGGTAGCTGAAAACTATTAAAATTCCAACTCCCCTAGTGGAAACAGGTAGTAGGAAGAGCTCAGTAAGCTTTCAAAAACATATTTAGGATTCCCTGGGAAAAAGAGGGTTCTGGAAGAAGGTTGAGAGTGGCTTATTTGTGGTGAACTGGGACATCTGAGTCCTGTCTGAATCTCAGAAGGGACCCCAAGTTGATGAGGAGAGGAGAGGGGGGATATGTGCAGACAGGCAGTCTCACCCAGCCACCCTGGAAGAGAAAGCAATTAAAATAGAGAGTGTGCAGGGGCAGACAGGTGCCTAATCATCAGGACTCTGCCAAACTGCTAAGTCTAACCTGCCAGAGGGAAAGTGGGCAGAGAGCTTTCTGAAAGGCTAACTAACCTAAGGAGAAAGTTTAGCTCAGTGGAGAATTCCTGCCTTGAATATACAAGGTTCCTGGTTGGAGTACTGGCTCTTCTTAGAGAAGTAATCTACTGGGTTATCAAACATCCAGTTGATACTTCATGACAAGGAACATATAACCATTCTTTTTGTATTTTTATTGGATCTCTTACTCTTCTTAAAAAGTGTTCCTTTTTAAAATTTAACATAGTTTACTTATTAAACCCTGTTCAAAACCTGCAGAGGGCAAGCAGCAAGGTGATTGATTGATGAACACTGGCAGCCTGAGAAGCTCCTTAGAAGCCTAAGAGGAAAGGCTGTTTTTCCTTGTTTATTTATTTATTTATTTTTATACTTTTTCTTTTCTTTCTTTCACCTTTTTAAAAAATTAGGTGATGCTATATAGGTTCTTGTTTGTTGTGTTTCCACTTCCTTAGTTCCCATTTTTATTCATTTACAGATTTTATCTACCTATTTCTTTTCTTTCCTTCATCTTTATAGCTTCTGTTTTCTTTTGTTGTTCTTTTATTATGCTTCTTTTTCTTTGGTCTTCAGTTTTTCTAGTTTTTATTTCTCTCACCCTTTTGCTCTGTTTTCTTTCTTATTTTACTTTTTTAAAAAATATTCTATTATCTTTTAATTCTCTATATTATCCACTTTTTTCTATCCTTAGATTTTATATTATTTATTTGCATACCTTCTTTCTTTCTCTCAATAGTCATACCACTAGTTATCTATCTTACCAGCACTTTCCAATAATTATCTTAAATATTAATTAATTATCTATATTGCTTTTTAAAAAATATATTTTAAAATATGCTTAGATTACATAAGTGTTACACAAAAATTAAAGGGACTTCCATGTTAACCACCTCCCAGACCTCCCATAACTTCCCACATCCACATAGACATCTTCCATTAGTGTGGCACATCACCTGCAATGGATATACACATCCTGGGGCTTTGCCACTAAGCATGGACCATAGTTCACATTGTAGACCACGCTTTCTCCCACACAGTTCTGCATGTTACATGCTGATGTAAAATGGCCTATATCTGTCACTGTAATGTCACAGGATAATTCCCAAGTCAAAAAAAAAGGCCCTGTATTACAACTGCTTTTCCCTCTCTCTGCCCAAAAAGCACCCAGTGGCCACTGGCTCCACATCAATGTTGTAATTTCTTCCATTGCTTGAGTCACAATATGTCTACAACAGAATATCAGTAAGTCCACTCTAGTCCATAGTTCTTCCCCCAATCCTGAGGAGTCTGGGATGGTGATGTCCACTCCACCGTCAAAAGAGAGGGGCCTTATATCCCATGGATGAGATGGATGGGATTATGCTGCCTGCAGTTGCAGACTCTCCCCATTCCTTGGGATGGCCATTGTCTATCATCATCTCCTTGCCAGGTGACTTGAACTATAGAGTAGGATTTGCAGCTCCACTGAAATTCCAGGCTCAGCTGGCACATGAGCAGGTCAAAGCCTCCAGTCTCTGGAAGTACACCTACAAACACCAGCACCAAGTATAGGTTTGAATAGAAAGGTCTGATGGACCATGTGCAGGGAGGGCTTATGAGATTCCAAATCTGTCACTCTCAGGAGCACTGATTCCAAAGTATAGCCCACTGATAAGGCATCAATCTCTGGAGCTATATCCCATTATAAAGGACCTGGGTGTCTCCAGAGCCCTAAGAAACCCCTCTGTGTGGGGTGATATCCACTTTGGTGTTCTATGAGATCCTACTGAGGTGTGCATAAGCATTACCTCTGGGATGACCACCTGACTCTCTTTGAAGTCTCTTAGTCACATGAACTCATTTGTCTTTACCTTTTCCCCCTTTTATTCAAGGACTTTTTCCAGTCATATTACCAGTTGGCACTTGTTGTTAATCTCTCATTGTCAGGGAGGCACATTCCCAGGAGTCATGTCCCACGCTGGGGAGAAGGTAATGAATTCATATGCTGAGTTTGACTTAGAGAGAGGTCACATTTGAGCAACAAGGAGGCTCTCATGTGGCAATCCTTAGGCAAACCATAAGAGAAGGCTAAGTTTCTATTACAAGAGCAAAGACTCATAAGGGTAGTCATCAATAACAAGAACCCATTAGTGGACCATCTTCCTTTGCCATGCACTGCTCCTGCACTCAGGGGACTGGTGCTGCTCCCTTGGAGAATTTGGCTAAGCTCTCCAGGCTGGGAATTCAGTATTTTCTCATTTATTGAGTGATTCTCCACCCACTGACCATGCCCCATCCCTTGATCATTTGAACAATTTTATATATCTTTCATGTATATTCAGGTGAACTTCCTCCCATGAAACCCCCATCCTAGACACCTCCCACAAATGATCTTTTCCTGCCCCCATTGTAACCCTTCTGTGATACAAACCCTCCTTGAAGATGAAACCCATATAATAGCCATATCCAATTAATAGGAAAATGAAATAATAATAAGTTTAAATATAAGAGATAAAATACATGGAAACTTAAAAAAAAAAACACTGAAAATATAATAAAATTAAAGGATTGGGATATTCAAAAAATAGGAAAAAAACAAAAAATTTTTTAAAAAACATTTTTCCTTTTATCCCTGCATTATCAGGTGTCCAGTCTATACTGTGACACCTTCTCCCTTTCACTCCCCAGTGTCTCCCAAATTTTCATTTAATTTTCAAAGAAGTTTTAGGCCATAGCGAAGACACACACAGAATACTAGGGACTCTCATATACACAAACTTCTCTCACTTTCCTCACCCCAAATTAAAACCTTTTAGTATGTGGATGGTAGCATTGTTATAACTGTTATATAGATAGTTAAATATAGCTACTAAATATTGTCAATGGTTTACAGTATAGTTTAAAATTTAGATGATACAGTTTAATAATTTTTGATGATATTTACCATGTCCTATGCCCATCACTGAAAGTTAATGAAAAACATTTTCCCTGACCACTAAATACCTCCTGTTTAATCTTTTCTGTTCCTTCTTCCCCATCCACCGGGGGTACATGACACCCCCATGACTTGAATCATTGGATGACAAGATTCATATTTACATGCAACAAGAGGTCTTGACATGCTGATTGTGCTCCCTTATTAGGATCTACCCTTGCTCCTAAGAGACACCCACCTGTGTGTTTCTGGGTGAATCAGTTCTCCCAAAGATGGGGGTCCATCTCCTTCCCACTCACCATGTGGGTCTCCACTCCCAGACACAACACATTATGACAGGATGAACATTCACACACTTCCCAGCAGCCTACTCCAGATGCACCCCATCCTGAATGCACCCCAACGTACACCCTAAACCAGTGACATTACCTTGTCATATTGCCATAAGAGCATTACCACTCTTGCACTTTATACCTAACACCAACAAATCCCATGTTCACCTAGTCCCTTTCCCATCTCTCCCCCCAATATCCTGGGTATTCTAACCCACCCTTCATAATCTAACCACCTGTCAACACTGCACCACCAAATCCAGTAATATCACTACTTACCTGTCCCATCATTCAATATGCAACTATACTCTATCACTTTACCATAGATTATGTCCATATGGGTGATGGCTCACAACTTTCTCTTCCCTTTCTCTCTCTTGTTAAACTATCTTTCAGACAATGGTTCTCAGAGACTGCTCACTTTCCTCAATTCAAATCAGTGAGGTCATTTACTGTTCATCCTTCAATGCCTGGCTTGCTTCACTCACCATAAGGACTTCAAGATTCATCCATGTTATTCCATGTGTTAGCACTTTATTCCTTCTAACAGCTGAGTAATACTCCATTGTATGTATGTACCACATTTTGCTTATCCATTCATCTGTTGATGGGCCCTGGGGCTGATTCCAACTTTTGGCAATAGTGAACAATGTCACGATGAACATTGGTGTGCATATATCTGTTCATGAATTTGCGTTCATTTCTTCTGGGTATATAACCAGGAGTGAAATCGCTGAGTCATATGGAAGATCTATTGTTAGTTTTCTGAGACACTGCCAAACTGTCCTCCACAGTGGCTGGACCATTCTACAATACCACCATCAGTGGATGAGGGTTCCTATTCTTCCACATCCTCTCCAACACTTATAGTCTGCTGTTTTTTTAATAGCTGCCAATCTGATAGGTGTAAGATGGTATCTCATTATAGTTTTGATTTGCTTTTCCCTAATATCTAGTGATGTCAAGCATTTTTTCATGTGCTTTTTAACCATTTGTATTTCTACCTTGGAGAAGTGCCTTTTTAGGTCACTTGCCCATTTTTTAAACGGGTTGTTTGTCTTTTTATTTTTGAGGTGCAGGATTTCTTTATATATGCAGGATATTAGGCTCCTATCAGATATATGTTTGCCAAATATTTTCTCCCATTGGGTAGGTACCTTTTTTATTTTCTTAATAACGCCCTTTGAGGTGCAGAAGTTTTAATTTTGAGGAGATCCAATTTATCTATTTTTTATTTTGCTGCTCGTTATTTGGGCGTGAAGTTCATGAAATCATTTCCTATTATAAGGTCTTGTAGATGTTTCCCTACATTATCTTCCAAGGTCTTTATGGTTTTGACTCATATTAAGATCTTTGATCCATCTTGAGTTGATTTTGGTATAAGGTGTGAGATGGTATTTCTCTCTCATTCTTTTGGATATGGACATCCTGTTCTCCAAGCACTACTTGTTAAAGAGGCCATTCCCTCTCAACTGAGTGGGCTTGTTAGCCTTGTCAAATATGAGTTGACTGTATATGAATGGATCTGTATCAGAACCCTCAATTCGGTTCCACTGGTCAGTATGTCTGTCCTTATGCCAATACCATGCCGTTTTGAGCACTGTAGCTTTGTAGTATGTTTTAAAGTCAGGTAGTGTGATACCTTCAACTTCATTTTTCTTTTTCAATATGTCTTTGGTGATTCAGGGCCTCTTGCTTTTCCAAATATATTTTGTAGTTAGTTTTTCCAGTTCCTTAAAAAATAGAGTGTTGATTTTTATTGGGATTAAAATCTGTAGATTAGTTTGGGTAGGATAGGCATCTTGATGATGTTTAGTCTTCCTATCCATGAACAGGGAATCTTCTTCCATTTATTTGTCTTCTTTAACTCCCTTTAACAGTGTTGTGTAATTTTCTGTATATAAGTCCTTTGCATCTTTAGTTAAATTTATTCCTAGGTATTTGATTCTTTTAGTTACTATTTTAAATGGTATTTTTTTCTTGATTTCCTCCTCAGATTGCTTGGTAATGGTGTAAAGAAATGCCATTGATTTTTGAGTATTGATCTTAGGGCCTGTGACATTAATGAACTCCTTTATAAATTCTAGAAGCTTTGTGGTAGATTTCTCAGGATTTCTATGTATAGAATCATGTTGTCTGCAAATAATGAAACATTTACTTCTTCTTTTCCAATTTGGATGCCTTTTACATCTTTTTCTTGCCTCAGTGCTCAAGCAAGTATTTCTAAGACAATGTTAAATAGGAGTGGTGATAGTGGGCCTCTTTGTCTTGTTCCCAATCACAGAAGGAAAGCTGTTACAATTTCACCATTGAAGATGATGTTAGCTTTGGGTTTTTCATATATACCCTTTATCATATTCAGAAAGTTTCCAATTATTCCTATCTTTTCCCGTGTTTTTATCAGGAAAGAGTGCTGAATCTTGTTGAATGCATCTATAGAGATGATCATGTGATTTTTTTCTTTTCTTTCTATCTGTTTATATGGTGTATTACATTGATTAATTTTCTTGTATTGAACCAGCCTTGCATACCCAGGATGAAACCCACTTGGTCATGGTGTATAACCCTTTTGATATGTTGTTGAATGCAATTACAAGTATTTTGTTGAGGATTTTAGCATCTAGGTTCATTAGAGAAATTGGTCTGTAATTTTCCTTTCTTGTGGTATCTTTGTTTGGCTTTGGTATTAGGGAAATATTGGCATCATAGAATGAGTTAGGCAATATTCCTTGTACTTCTATTTTTTGGAAGAGCTTAAGCAGGATTGGTGTTAGCTCTTTCTGGAATGTTTGGTAGGATTCAGCTGTGAAGCCATCTGGTCCTGGGCTCTTCTTAGTTCTGAGATTTTTGTTGACTGAGTCTATCTCTTTACTTGTAATTGGACTGTTGAGTTCATCAATTTCCTCTTTTGTCAATGTAGGCTGTTTGTGAGTTTCTAGAAATTTGTCCGTCTAAATTATCATTCTTGTTGGCATATAATTTTTCAAAGTATCCTCTTATGATACTCCTTATTTCTGTGGGGTCAGTAGTGATATCCTCTTTCTCCTTCCTTATTTTGTATATTTGCATCTGTTTTCTCTTTTTCTTTGTTAGTCTGTCTAAGGCTTTGTCAATTTTATTGATCTTCTCAAAGAACCAGATTTGGTTCTATTTATTTTTTTCTAAAGCTTTCCTATTCTCTATTTCATTAAGTTCTGCTCTAATCTTTGTTATTTCCTTCTTTCTACTTCCTTTAGGTTTAGCGTGTTGTTGTTTTTCCATTTCCTCTAAGTGTGCAATTAGGTCTTCAATTTTATCTCTTTCTTCTTTTTTAATAAATGTATTTATGGCTATAGACTTACCTCTCAGGACATCTTTTACTGCATCCCATAGGTTTTGATATGTTGTGTTGTAATTTTCATTAGTTTCAAGGTAGTTACTGATTTATTTTGAGATTTCCTCCTTGACGCACTGTTTGTCTTAGAGTGTGTTTTTTAACTTCCATATCTTTGTGACTAATCTGTTTCTCCGGCCCTTAGTGATTTCCAATTTCTTTCCATTTTGGTCAGAGGAATTACTTTGTATAATCTCAATCTTGCTGAATTCATTGAGATTTGTTCTCTGGCTTAGCATGTGGTCTATCTTGGAGTATGACCCTTGTGCACTCGAGAAGAATGCAAATCCTGCTGTATTTGGGTGTAGTTTTCTGTATATGTCTATTAGGTCCAGGTCTTCTAATGTATTGTTCAGAGTGTTTGTTTCTTTATTGATTCTCCATGTAGATATTCTGTCTAATAGTGATAATGGTGTATTAAATTCCTCACTATAATCGTAGAGGCATTTATTTCTCCACTTAGTTTTTCCAGAGTTTGCCTCATGTATTTTGACACACCCCGATTATGTGCATATATGTTTATCACTGTTCTCTCTTCTTGAGAGATCACCCCTTTTACTAATATATAGTGTCCAACTTTGTCTCTTACAATAGTTTTGCATTTAAAGTCTATTTTGTCTGATATTAGGATAGCTACTTCTGCCCTTTTTTGGCTATTGTTTGCTTGTAACATTGTTTTTCACATATGACATCATGGATGAACCTGGAGAACATTATGTTGAGTGAAGCAAGCCAGACACAAAAGGACAAATACAGTATGAATGTGTTACTATGAACCAAATATATTGTGTAACATATTGTTTGATTAAAAAAAAAAATATATATATATATGTAAAACAAATTGTTTTCCAACTATTCACCTTAAACCTCCTTGAATCCCTGGGTCGAAGGTGGGTTTCTTATAGACAGCATATAGATGGATCATATTTCCTTATCCATTCTGCCAATCTGTGTCTCTTGAGTGGTGAATTTAATCCTTTAACATTCAGTGTTATTACTTGCAACAAACTTCTTACTTCAGCCATATTTTCTTTGAGTTAATGTATGTCATAAGTTATTTTTATTTCTCTTTTTGTCTTTTCAGTTGTTCTTGCACTCTCCTCCAACTCTCTCTCCCTTGTTTTTTTCCTTTCAACTTGTAGAACTTCCTTTAGTATTTCTTGAAGTGCAAGTTTCTTATTGGCATACATTCTTAATTTTTGTTTATCTGTGAATAGTTTGAACTCTCCATCATTTTTGAATGCCAGTATTGTTGGATAGAGAATTTATGGTTAGAAGTTTATTCTATTAGTACCTTGACTATGTCATACCACTGTCTTCTTGACTCCATGGTTTCAGATGGGAAATCACCACTTAATCTTAATGAGC
This sequence comes from Tolypeutes matacus, assembly GCA_026826555.1. Taxonomy (NCBI): domain Eukaryota; kingdom Metazoa; phylum Chordata; class Mammalia; order Cingulata; family Chlamyphoridae; genus Tolypeutes; species Tolypeutes matacus. Next base: position 182,169 of record JAKSZT010000751.1, read on the forward strand.
TTCCCTTGTATGTGATGGTTTTCTTTTCTCTTGCTGCCTTGAGTATTTTCTCTTTGTCTTGAGCATTGGACATTTTGATAATTACATGCCTTGGAGTTGGCCTGTTGGGAATTATACTGTTTGGGGTGCACTGTGCTTTCTGGATTTGTACATGTGTTTTGTGTTTTTCGTTAAATCCCTGCTGGATTTTTTTCTGTTTTTTATCTATCTGTTCTACTATCAGTTTGATTTTAGATCTACTGTCTTCCACATCACTAATTCTTTCTTCTGCCTGTTCAGATCTGCTATTATGTGATTCCAATGTCTTGTTTATTTCTTGGATTGTGCCATTCATCACCATCTTAAACGTTATATTTTTATGTATGGTTACAATTTCTTCAGTATTTTCTCCCAGTGTCTTCTTAATATCCTTAATCTCTTCTTTCACTTCATTAAGTTAGTCCATATTTGTTTGGAAAGTTTTGATTAGTTGTTCAATGTTCTGCATCTCTTCCTGGTTTTTAGTTTGTTCATTGGACTGGTCTATGTCTTCCTGTTTCTCAATGTGATTTGTAATTTTTGGTTGCCCTCTAGTCATCATTTTATCTTGATGGGTTTATTCAGTTGATTAGCTTCTCTCTCTGCTCTAGAGTTTTATTTAGCTGGTAGTTCTGTGTGTGTGTTAAGTTTTCTTTTTGAGACTTTGTTCTTATTATTTTATTTCCTTGCTTCTTTCTATGTTCCCTTGAAGGCAAAAGATTAAGGCCAGAGGATTTGAAAGATGTGAGAAAGGATGAAGGATAATAGTAATATTGATAAAAGTTAGGTGAGGTGCCACACAAAACTTAGTAAAATGAATATTTAACTAATGTAGGCAATGTAGAGTAAAAGGAAAAAAGTGGAGTACCTACAATGGACTGGAAAACCAAATAAAGGAAAATATATATATTGATTTAGAAGGCTAGAATGATGAGGAGAGAGAGAAAGAGTAAAGAATGGGCTGAAAGGAAAAAGATAATAATAATAAAAAGAAGAAAACAGAATAGAGAGAATAGAAATTGACACCCTTAAGTTGTAGGCTAATGAAAAAAAAAAGATATGTAAAACCACAACAGAAAACAGATGGCAGAAAGATGAAAGAAGGAAAAGAGATAGCATTGAGACGCAAATTCAATATAGACAGAGAACAGGAAATCATGGAAGAAGAAGCATAGCAAAGAAGAGACAAACTAGCAGCACCTAATTTTAAAAAAAAGAAAAGAAAAAGACAGGGGTGGAGGAAATAGGAAAGAAAAGCTACGTACAACAAATAAACCAAGGAAAACCAAGCAACTACACAAGCAAGCAGGCAAACAAAGCTAAGGAAGAACAGTGTTTCTTCTTGGGCCCTTGTGGATCCTCTCAGCCTGCTTGTGTTAATCAATAAATTGCCCTGCAAGGTTCTATCTGCAGGTTTTGAGGCAGATTTTAGCAAACAAACTAAGTTAAAATTTTTTCTTTTTTTTTATTTTTTAAAGTGACTGCTGTCTTTTTTTTTTTTTTTTTTTTTGCAAAATAAAGGACACAAAGAAGTCCTCTTCTAGACCACCTCCTTCACTGAGGGGACCCTAAATAGGCTTGTAGTAACTAATCAAACACTTCCCATTTTCTGACCTCCCCAGGGGAGCTGAAGCTCTGATGCTTGTCAGTGCAGAACAATAAAATTGGCTGACTCTGCCTCCTCTTGAGCCACATCTCAGTATCCCTGCGCTGATGGGTAAATCAGGCTCCCTCAGCAGATTCACTCCTCCCCTCAGCCTGGTGCTGCTTCAAGCCAGCTTATCTGCTTCCCAAATTTGAGGGTGTCCAGACAGCCAAATCCATAGAAAGGAAACCCTTCTCCACCCTCTGTCAGAACTTTACCACTCTGAGAGAATGCTACCTCTCACTGGGTTGCTGGGAGGAGTTGGGGTGTATCCCTGGGCATCTAGAAAAATCAACTTTCCTCAGCAGATTTGCCACTTCCCTAAGCCTGGTGCCACTTCAAGCCAGTTCTTTTTGTTCCCCAAAGCTGCAAGGGGTTCCAGGTAGCCAAATCCACAGAAAGGAAATCCCTCTCAGCCCTCTGCCAAAACCCTCCCACTCTTAGAGAATGCTTCCTTTCCCAAGGTTGCTGGTGGGGGTCATGGCTCAAACCAGCCTTTTCCTCTGAGGGTGGGGCTCAGCTGTCTGTGTCACCCACCACAGGCAGGGGAAAAACTCACAAATCCTTCCTGAGTAGTCCACCTCACCTCCAGCTCCCTCGAGATTGATGTCCCCAAGTTTTTCACTCTGTGTACCCCCAGCACAGAGCCCCCAGGCAGGACTCTGTCCCCAATCAGTCATCCTCAGAGAGCAAGTCAACAAGTGCCCTCCTAAACCATTGCCACCTTGCTTCTCTCTACTTATTTTACTTTTTTATTCCATCTCTTTTTTTTCCCCTCTCTTCCCATCACTCCAGCCTTTTGATTCATTTTATAAAGTTTTTCTCTTTTCTGTTTCTCATTTCATAGTTCTATACCACTTTTTTTATTGTTATTCCTCTGCATTTATTACTTGAGTTAATTATTCATTTTCCTAGGTCTTATGCATTTCTACTACCTTTTACTAACATTATTACTCTTATACTTTTTCTCTTCTTACCTCTTTAATTTTCTCTAGTCCTATTTTGTTTCTCAAGGGAGCATAGACAACAGCAAGGAAATAGAATAACAGGAATGAAGTGTCAAAGTGAAAACATACCACACACACAAAAACAACAATAAAATAAAACCCTAGACTAGAAAGTGAAGATAATCAACTGAATAAACCCATCATAATAAACTGAGGCCTAGATAAAAAAACAAAAAAATTACAATCCATACTAAGAAACAGGGAGATATGACCCAGTTCAAGGAACAAAGTAAAAAACAGGAAGAGATGCAGAAAATGGAAAATCTAGTCAGAGATATCCAAACAATTATCATGAATTAAACTAACGAACTGAAGGAAAACATTAAGGATATTAAGTAGACAATGGGAGAACACACTGAATAAATTGAAAACATACATAAAAAATAACAAATATGATGTGATGAATGGCACAATGCAAAAAATAAAGAATACACTGGAAGTACACAAGAACAGATTTGAACAGGTGACGAAAGAATCAGTGTTGTGGAAGACAGTACAGATGAAATCAAACAGATTGTAGAAGAGATAGATAAAAAGAAAAAAACCAGCAGAAATTAAAGATTTGAACCACAACATGAAATTCACAAACATATGCATTATGGGCATCCCAGAGGGAGAAGAGAGAGGAAATGGGACAGAAAGAGTGTTGGAGGAAATAATGGCTGAAAACTTCCCAGCCCTATTAAGGGACATGAATGAACATGTCCAGAGAGCACAGTGCACCCTAAACAGTATAAATCCTAACAGTCCTATTCCAAGACATATACATGTCAAATTGTCCAATGCTCAAGACAAAGAGTGAATACTGAAAGCAGCAAGAGAAAGGAGATCCATCACATACAAGGGGAACTCATTAAGATTAAGTGCTGATTTCTCCTCTGAAACTATGGGGAAGAGAAGACAGTGGTATGAAATAGCTAAGGTGTTAAAAGAAAAAACTTCCAGCCAAGAACTCTCAACCCAGAAAAGCTGGGATTCAAAAATGAGGGAGAGTTCAAAATATTCACAGATAAACAGAAATTAAAAGAAGAAACTTGCCCTTCAAGAAATACTAATCAGATTTCTGCAGGATGAAAGGAAAAACAGGAGAGAGAGAGTTGGAGGGGTGTGTAAGTACAACAAAAAGATAAAAAGAGAAATAAAAACAGCATATGGCATGCATAAGCCTAAAGAAAATATGGCTAATATCAGTAATTCCTTGATAGTAATAACATTGAATGTTAAATTATAAAACTATCTAGTCAAGAGAAACAGATTGGCAGAATGAATAAGGAAATAAGATCCTTCTATATGCTGTCTACAAGAAACTCACCTTACACCCCAGGACTCAAGGAAACGAAAAGTGAATGGTTGGAAAACAATGTTACATACAAATAATAACCAAAAAGGTGTGGGAGTAGCTATACTAATATTGGACAAAATAGATTTTAAATGCAAAGCTATTGTAAGAGACAAAGAATGCCACTACATATTAATAAAAGGGATAATATATCAAGAAGAAAGAACAATCATAAACATTTATACACCTAATGTGGGCACCTGAAAATACATGAGGCAAACACTGGAAAAACTAAGTGGAGAAATAGAAGCATCTAAAATTATAGTGGGGGAATTTAATACACCATTATCACTATTGGACAGAATATCTCATCAGAGAATCAATAAAGACACAAAGACCTTGAATCATACATTAGGGTATCTGGACCTAATAGACATATAGGGTACACTACATTCAAGTACAGTGGGATATACATTCTTCTCAAGTGCACATGGATCATTCTCCAGGATAGATCACATACTAGGACATAGAACAACTCTTAATTCAGAAATATTGAAATGATAGAAAGAAATTTCTCAGGGGTACTTCTGGGAAGATGGCAGACTAGTAAGACATGGGAATCTCTTCTTCAGAAAAATACCTAAAGGACAGGCTGAAAGAGCTCCAAAAAATATTTTCTAGGGTTTAGAACAGCAGGTGAAGGCTGCACACTACCCAGAGGAGAGAGGGACAAAAGATGGAAATCATGATGACAGAACCATGAGTTGGAACCAGTGGTGGGTGCTGCTGCCTGCACCCTACACCACACTAAAGATTCTTTAGAATTCTTGGGCCTCTGGGCCTGTGATTACAGACAAAGGACGCTCCAGGGATCTACCACCCCAGCAAAGGGGAGAGAGAGGGACACAGCCAAAGGCTGACTAAGATTTTGACCCACAAATTTGGGCTGCTGTGCCCCATGGGCCCTTCCGGGCCAGGTGGGACCACACTGTGTTTGGTCCCGGGAGTCAGTGAAAGACTGGAGAGATCCAACTCCCGCAATCTCCCTCTTTTAGTCTGGACTAATTGGTGAGCTCTCCACAGAACAGGGGATAGATAGGGATGCATCCTGATGCTGACTCAGCTTTGGACTAACAGTTCTGTTCTGCTGTGTCCTGGGAACCCTTCAAGGCTGGTTGGGGCTGTGCTATTGTTTGCCTTGGAGCCTGCAAGGAGCTAAAGATATATTACCCGCCCAATCTCCTACTCTATAAACAGGGAATGATTGTTGAGGACTCAGAGGACAGTGGAAATATTTCCTAGCTGGGAAAAGGAAGGGGGTTGCCAGAGAAGGCTGGAAAATTGTATCAGAGAAAGTTTGATTTACAAGGCTCCTTGCCGCCAGACAGGAAGCTCTATCACATTGATCCAGTCAATGTTACAACATATACACTCCAACAAGTCATTGAATTGAGAGCTGCCAAAAAGTGCCATCTACTGGCAGACCAAGGAAGTGCACATAAGAAAATTAAAAATAAGTAGGAGAGGTTTTCCTGGCTTCTGTAGCCTCCCTGCCTAAGGCCCTAGGAAGTGACTCTACAATCAATTACTGAGCAGCCAGCAAGACAAGCCTAACAATTCAGGTCAAGCCAAAAATCAAAGAGCTGTGGTAACTCACAGCCTCCTGCCAGTAAATCCCTATAAAAGAGAAAGAGATTGAGCATCTGAGTAAACTACATCCTAACCAGATGCCTAAACACTAGCAAAAATTTGGGAACAATAAATGGAAATGGAAAACAAGGCCCCAGAAAAGGAATACATCAAAGTTCCAGAAGAGATGCAGAATTTGAAAGAACTAATCAGCGAGATGAGCACAAATTTCCAAAATCAAATCAGTGAGTTGAAAAACAATATAGTTAAAGAGATACATGGCATCAAGAAGACATTGAGTGAAAGCAAAGAAAAATTTAAAATCCTGAACAGAAAAGTAACAGAGCTCATGGGAATGAAAGACAAAATAGGTGAGATCAAAAACACTTTGGAAGCATGCAACAGCAGGCTTGAAAGGATAGAACAAAAAATAAGTGATAGTGAAGACAGATCAGCTAAAATTGAAGAGAGAAAAGAACAGAGAGAGAAAAGAATGGAAAAAAAATTGAACAGGGGCTCAGAGAGTTAAATGACATCACAAAAATGCAACAACATATGTTTCATGGGAGTTCCAGAAGAAAAGGGAAAGGGGGCAGAAACAGTATTTGAAGAAAAAATAGCTGAAAATTTCCCAACTCTCACAAAAGAAATGAGCTTACATGTCCAAGAAGCACACCATACCCAATCAGAACAAATACAAATAGACCTACACCAAGACACATACTACTCAGAATGTCAAATGTCAAAGATAAAGAGAAAATTCTCAGAGCAGCAGGTGAGAAGCAAACAATCACATACAAGGGATGTCCAGTAAGACTTAGTATATATTTCTCTTCAGATTTCTCTTTTGAGAAAAATAAAATTGTCAAACCCTTAGCTAGACTAACAAAGAAAGAGAGAAGATGCAAATAAATAAAATAAGATATGAGGAAGGGGATATCATCACTGACCCTACTGAAATTAGGAGTATCATGAGTACACTTTGAAAAAATCATATTCCAACAAGATGAAAAATTTAGAATAAATGGGCAAATTTCTAGAAACACAAAATCAGACCAATCAGAAGTACTGAGATTGAATTAGCCAGCAAAAACCTCCAAATAAGAAAAGCCCAGTATTGTATGACTTCACTGGTGAATTCTACCAAATATTCCAGATAGAAATAACAATAATCCTGCTTAATCTCTTCCAGAAAATAAAGGTGGATGGAACATTGCCTAACTCATTCAATGATGCCAAGTTCACACTAATAACAAAGCTAAACAAAGATGCCATTAGAAAGGAAATCTATATGCTAAACTCTCTAATGAACCTAGATCCTAAATATTAAACAAAATACTTGCTATCATTTTCAACAACACATCAAATGAATTATTCACCATGATCAAGTGGGTTTCTTCCCTACTATGAAAGGATGGTTCAACATAAGAAAATCAATCAATATAATACACCACATTAACAGATTGAAAGAAAAAAATCACATGATCATCTCTATAGATGCAGAAAATGCATTTGACAAAATCAGCATCCTTTCCTGATAAAAACACTGCAAAAATAGAAATAGAAGGAAACTTTCTGAACATGATAAAGAGTATGTATGAAAATCCCACAACTAACATCATATTCAATGGTGAAATCCAAAAAGCTTTCCCTCTAAGTTGGGAACAAGACAAGGATGCCCACTATCACCATTCTGACTAAACATTGTGTTAGAAGTGCTGACTCAATCAGAAAAATTTCACTGTTTGCATATGACATGATCCTATACATAGAAAGCCCCGAGAAATCCACAACAAAGCTTCTAGAACTTATAAATGAGTTCAATAAAGTCACAAGTTATAAGATCAATGTACAAAAAATCAGTAGCATTTCTGTACACCAATAATGAGAAATCTGAGAAGGAAAACAGGAAAAAAATACCATTGATGTTAGAAAGGAAAATAATCAAATACCTAGGAATAAATTTAACTAAAGATGTAAATGACATACACAGAAAACTACACAACACTGTTAAAAGAAATCAGAGAAGACTTAAATAAATGGAAAAATGGCCACTCTTCATGGATAGGAAAGCTAAACATCATTAAGATGTCTATCTTACCCAAACTAATCTACAGATTTAATGCAATCCCAATAAAGATCAATAGAGCATTTTTTACTGAATTGGAAAAACTAACTATGAAGTTTATTTGGAAGATCAAGTGGCCTTGAATTGCAAAAGACATATTGAAAAAGAAAAAATGAAATTGGAAGAATCACACCACCTGATGTTAAAACATACTACAAAGCTACAGTGGTCAAAACTGCATTTTTTGACACAAGGATAGACACAACAACCAATGGAACTGAATTGAGAGTTCTGATACACATACAACAAGGCCACCAAGCCCACTCAACTGGGATAAAATGGCCTCTTCAACAAATGGTGCTTGGAGAACTGGATATCCATATCCAACAGAATGAGAGAGGAACACTATCTCACACCTTATACAAAAACCAACTCAAGATGGATCAAAGATCTAAATATATGAGCCAAGAACATAAAGACTTTGGAAGACAATGTAGGAAACATCTACAAGACCTTTTGATAGGAAATGGTTTCATGAACTTCACACCCAAAGCACGAGCAGTGAAAGAAATAATAATTAAATACGATCTCTTCAAAATTAAAAACTTTTGCACCAAAAGAGGTTATCAAGAAAGTAAAAAGCCATCATACCCAATGGGAGAAAATATTCGGCAACAATATATCTGATAGGAGCCTATTATCCAGCATACATAAAGAAATCTTACACCTCAAAAAAAAAAAAAAAAACAGAAAAAAGAAAAAAGAAAACCCATTTAAAAAATGGGTAAGCTATTTGAAAAGACACTTCTCCAGGGAAGAAATACAAATGGCTTAAAAGCACATGAAAAGATGCTCAACATCACTAGCTATTAGGGAAATGTAAATCAAAACTACAATGAGAAGCCATCTTGCATCCATTAGACTGGGGGTTATTAAAAAATCAGAGGACTACAAGTGTTGGAGAGGATATGGAGGAATGGGAACCTTTATCCACTGCTGGTGGGAATGTAGAGTTGTCCACCAATTGTGGAGGACAGTTTGGAAGTTCCTCAAAAAACTAACGAGAGAACTGACATATGATCCAAAAATTCCACTGCTGAGTATATACTCAGAAGAAATGAAAGCAAGGACAAGAACAGATATAGGCACACCAATGTTCATAGCAGCATTATTCACTATTGCCAAAACTGTAATCAGCCCAAATGTCCATCAAGAGATGAATGGATAAACAAAATGTGGCACATACATACTATTCTGTAATCTATGATAAGGTAGAAGTGTGTAGTTGGGCATTGAAGGGATATGAAAGGAGGGTAGTGACACTATTGGGTTGGCTGTTGCAGGTTTGACAGTTGGGTAGAGCAGAGAATATGGTTGGATAATCCATGGAACTGTGGGGAGGGTTTGGGGAGGGACCAGCTGAACACAGGGCATTGGTGGCTATGTGGCTGAAAGTACAAAATTGAGAATGCTCTTATGGCAATATGACAAGGAAGGGTTACTGGTTTAAGGTGTTGGACAGTGGCCATTTGGGAGAGGTCACACCTGGGGCAGGGTTCTATGGAGTGTACGAGTGATCGTTTTGTCATAATGTGTTGTATCAGTGGGTGGAGAATCACATAATGGTTGGGAAAGAGCTGGACTCCCATCCTGGGGAGGACTGATATGTTCTCAGAGGGGTGGGATTCTCTCGAGAGCATGGGTGGTTCCTAATAGGGGCAGACAAATCAATGTGTCAAGACCTCAGTGTTTTTGGAAGTAACTATGAACCCTGTCATACAAGAAGTGAAGCCAGGTTGTCACCATGGGCCCCAAGGGGAGGGGGGAGGGAGAAATAGAATAAATGGAACAGGGGGTATTTAGTGAGTAATGGAACTTTTCTGCATGACCTTGCAATGATGGACAAAGACCATGTTAAATATCATCAAAATTTATAAAAGTGTATGGTCTAAAATGTAAACCATACTGTTAACCATTGATCATGCTTAGCAGCTATGTTTCACTATTTGTATATCAGGTGTAACAAATGTACCATGCACATATAAAATGGTATTAATACAGGAAGGGGGAAAAGGGGGAGGGTGTTGTGTATATGGGAATCCCTTGCATTCTGTATGTGACTTTACAGTCATCTAAAACTTCCTATAAAAGAAAATGAAAAAAAGTAAGACATTGTGGAATAAATGGAAGAAAATGTTGCTGTACATACACGACAGCAGATATTACAGTGATGAAAGGCAAAATGCCAAACAAATATTTCAAATATTTTTTCATTATTTTTTAATATCCCAATTTAAAATTTTTAATTTATTTTTAGTTTTCTTTAAAGTTTCATGTATTTTATTTCTTATATTTAAATCTAACATTATTATATCATTTTCCCATTAATTGTATTTGGCTATTTTAATGGCTTCATTTTTGAAGAAGCTTTGGATCAAAGAAGGGTTACAACTGGGGCAGGGGAGGATCATTGGTGTGGGGTATCAGTGATGGGGGATACTTGGGAGGAAGTTCACCTGGACACTCATATAAAGTATGTAAATGTGTTCTAGTGTTCACAAAGCATTGTCACAGTGGGTGGAGATTCATACAATAACAGAGAGAATGTTGAATTCCCATCCTGAAGAGCTCTGTCACATTCTCTAATGTTACAGAAACTGTCCCCCAAGTACAGGGGTAGTGACTGGTGAAGGAGGATGGCCCATTGATGGGCCCTTGGTATTGAAGTCTATACTTGTGAGACTTTGCTCATGAAATAGAAACTTAGCCTAGTGTTGTGGTATGCCTAAGAGTTGCCTTGTTGCTCAAATGTGTCCTCTATCCATGTCAAACTCAGCATATAAATGCAGTACCTTGCCTCCAGCATGGGACATGACTCCCAGGAATGAGCCTCCCTGGCACTGCCGGATTACTACAAAGCACCAACTATCAATGAAACTGGAAAAAGACCTCGAATAAAAGGGGGGAAAGCTAAAGACAGATGAGTTTATATGGCTAAGATATTCAAAGTGAGTCAGGAGGTCATCCCAGAGGTAACAATTAAGCACAACTCAGCAGGATCTCATAGACTACCAAAATGGATACTACCTCAAATAGTGGGGTTCTTGAGAGTTCTGGAGACACCCAAGTCCTATGGTCAGGGCAGCTATCTCTGGAGTTTTGTGCCTTGCCAGAGGGCCCTGCCTTGGAGTTTGTGCTACTGAGAGTGACAGAGTTAGACTAAGTTAGACTAAGTACTGGCTTCCCTACACATGGCTCATCTGTCCCTTCTATTTAAACCTATACTTGGCGCTGGAGTTGGTAGGTGTTCATCCAAGAGACTTGAATCTTTGGGCAGTCCATGCGCCAGCTGGGCCCTGAGCCTCAGTGGAGTTGCAACATCTACTTTCCAGTTCATTGGACTCAACTAACAAGGAGGTGAGGATTGACAAGAACCATACCAAGGAAATGAGAGAGCCTACCACTGCAAACAAGAGCGTTCCATCAATTTGCTGTATGGGATCAAAGCCCTCTCTCAATTAGAGTTGGATTGGACATCACCATCCCAGAATCCCAGGATTGGGGAATGAATTATGGACTAGAGGAGACTTACTGGTATTCTGTGTTAGACTTGCTGTGATTCTAGCAATGGAAGAAATTACAGTGTTGATGTGGATGCAGTGGCCACTGGAGATTCTGGGGGCAGAGGGTGGGAAAGACAGGTGCAATTTGTTTTTTTGGGGGGACTTAGGAACCATCCTGAATAGCGTTGCAATGACAGATATAGGCCATTATATATTTTCCTATAGCCTGCAGAATTTTGTGGGAGAGAGAGTAAACTACAATGTGAAATGTTTCCATGCTCAATTGCAAGTCCTCAAGATGTGTTTATCATTTGCAAAGAATGTGCCACTCTAATGAAGGATGTTGTTCATGTGGAACTGTGTATGAGGTGTGGTGGGTGGGGCATATGAGAATCCCTATATATATTTTTTGTAATATTTCTGTATTCTAAGTATCTTTAAAAAATAAAAAAAATATATGTATATTTAAAAAAAAGAAAATCAATCAAGGTAAATCACCACATAAATGAAATGAAAGAAAAAAATCACATAATCATCTCTGTAGATGCAGAAAAAGCATTTAACAAAATACAGCACACTTTCTTTATAAAAACACTTAAAAAAAGTGTTTGGTAGTTTCATAGAAGGAAACTTGCTCGACATGACAAAGGATATATATGAAAAACCCACAGCTAACATTATATTCAATAGTGAAATCCTAAAAGCATTCCCTCTAAACTCTAGAACAAGACAAGGATGCCTACTGTCACAGCTCTCATTTAACATTGTGTTAGAAGTAATTGCATGAATATTTAGGCAAGAAAAAGTGATAAAATTCATCCAAATTGGATAGGAAGGGGTACAAATTTCGCTATCTGCAGATGATATGATCCTATACTTGAATGCCTTGAGAAATCTGCATCAAAGCATCTAAAACTTATAAATGAGTTCAGTAAAGTGGCAAGCTGTAATATTAGTGTTCAAAAATCCATAGCATTTCTGTACACCAATAATGAGCAATCTGAGGAGGAAATCAAGGAACAAATCTTATTTGCAATAGCAACTAAAGAATGAAATACCTAGGAATAAATTTAACTAAAGATGTAAATGACTTATATGATGAAAACTATGCAACACTGTTAAAATAAATCAAAAAGGACCTAAAGAAATGGAAGAATATTCCCTGTTCATGGATAGGAAGACTAAACATCATTAAGATGTTTATCTTACCCAAACTGATTTACAGATTTAATGCAATCCCAGTAAAAATTTCAACAGCATTTATTACTGAATTGGACAAGCAAACTATGAAATTTATTTGGAAGGGTAAGAGGCCTCAAATAGCCAAAGAACTATTGAAAAAGTAAAATGAAATCAGAGGAATCACACTGCTTGACTTTAAAACATTATAAAGCTGCAGTGGTCAAAACTGCATGGTATTGGCACAAGGATTAACATACTGGCCAAAGGAACCAAATTGAGAGTTCTGATATAGATCCTTGCATATACAGTCACTGATATTCACCAAGGCCACCAATCCCATTCAAATGGGAGAGAATGGCCTCTTCAACAAATGGTGCTTGGAGAACTGGCTTTCCATATCCAAAAAATGAGATAGGAACACCATCTCACACCCATTACAAAAATTAACTCAAATGGATCAAATATCTAAATATAAGAGCCAAGACCATAAAAATTTTAGAAGATAATATAGGAAAGCTTCTACAGCATCATGTACTAGGAAATGGTTTCATGAACTTCACACACAAAGCATGAGCAATGAAATAAAAAAATAGATAAATGGGACCTTCTTAAAATATAAATCTTTTGCACTTCAAAGGAAATTGTCAAGAAAGTGAAAAGGAGGCCTAGTCAATGGGAGAAAATATGTGATAACCATATATCTGATAGGGGCCTAATATCCAGCATATATAAAGAAATCCTACACATTGAAAATGAAGTGACAAACAATCCATTTTAAAAATGGGAAGGTGATTTGAATAGACAATTCTCTGAAGAAAAAAATAAATGGCTAAAAGGTACATGAAAAAATGTTCATCAATAGCTTCTAGGGAAATGCAAATCAACACAACAATGAGATATCATCTTACACAAACTAAAGTGGCAGCTATTAAAAAAGAGAGGACTACAAGTGTTGGAGAGAGTGTGGAGGAATGGGAACACTCATCCACTGATGGTGGGAATACAGAATGGTGCAGCCATTGTGGAGCACAGTTCAGGGGTTCCTCAGGAAGCTAACTATAGAACCACCATATGATCCAGCAATTCCACTGCTGGGTATATACCCAGAAGAATTGAAAGCAAAGACACAAACAAATATATTCACACCAATGTTCATAGTGGCATTATTCACTATTGCCAAAAGTTGGAATCAACCCAAATGCACATCAACAGATGAATGAATAAACAAAATGTGGTATATACAAACAATGGAATATTACTCAGTTGTAAGAAAGAATGCAGTATTAGCACAGAGATAACATAGATGAGTCTTGAAGACCTTATGTATTGAAGCAAGCCAGGCACTGAATGACAAATATTACATGACATCACTGATATGAATTAAGCAAATTGAGCACACTTACATAGCTACAGTCTGGAAGATCGAATTACAGAATACAGAAAGGGAGAAGAAGGTTTTGAGCCAATGCCCATAAGGGCAAAATCGATGATAATTTGAAGATGTGTAGTTGTGCTGTGTAGGGACATGACAGTGGTGCAATAATGTTATTGGGTTAAACAGTGTTGGTTTGTCAGGGGTCTAGGTTGGGGATGTTGAGTTGGCCAGCCTATGAAACTTGGGGGAGTTTGGGGGAAGGGAGCAGGTGAACACTGGAGATTTGCAGTATGTGGTTGAAATTACAATGTTGGGAATGTTCTTTTGGCAACATGGCAATGGAGGGTTACGTGTTTAGGGTTATGGATATGGAGAGCCTTTGGGACAGGGCACACATGGGTAGGCTTCTAGGGAGTTTTTGAGTATTCATCTTGTTATAGTGCATTGTATCAGTGAGTGGAGACTCACATAATGATTAGGAAAGTGTTGGACTCCCATCCTTGGGAGTCCTGCTATGTTCTCAAATAGAGGGATGGGTGTCTTTCAGGAGCATAGGCAGTGCCTAATAGAGGAGGACAGACCAGTATGTCAAACTCTCAATGTTGTTGCAAATAGATATGAATCCTTTTCTTTAAGGAGTGAAGCCTGGTGGTTACTGTGGGATCTGAGGGGAGGGAGAGAGAGGAATAGAAGAGATGGAACATGGGGCAATTTGGGGTCAATGGAAGTGTTCTACATGATTTTGCAATGATGGATACAAGCTATGTTAAATTTCATCAAAATTTATAAAAGTGTATCGTCCAAAATGTAAACTATAATGTAAACCATTGATGATGGTTATTAGCTATGTTTCAATATTTGTACACCAATTGTAAAACACCTGTACTGTCCACATATAAAATGTTATTAAAAGGGGAGAGGGGGGAAGGGCAGGATTTTGGGTATATGGGAATCCCCTGTATTCTGTACATGACTTTTCTGTAACCTAAAACTTCTTTTAAGACAAAATGAAAAAAGTAAGATACTGGGGAAATAAATAGAAGAAAATGTCACTGTACATACAAGACAACAGATCTTACAATGATGAAAGACATAATGTAAAATTTAAAATACATATATTTTATTTTTTATTATTCCAAATTTTTTATTTTAAAATTTTTTTGTATTTTATTTCTTATTTTTAAAACTATCATTATTAATTCATTTTCCTTTTAATTGTATTTGGTTATTTTGTTAACTTCATTTTTGAAAATGTTTTGGATCACAGAAGGTTACAACTCTGACAAGGAAGGATCATTGGTGTGGGGCTTCAGTGATGGGGGATACATGGGAGGAGACTCACCTGGCATATACATATAAGGCATAAAAATGTGATCAATTGTTCATGGGGCATTGTCATGGTTGGCAGAGATCCACACAATAACTGAAAGATTATCAAATTCCCATCTTGGGGATCTCTGCCATATTCTCTAATGGAACATCAAGAATCCCCTGAGTATATGGGCAGTGAATAGTGAAGGAGGATAGTCCATTGATGTGCTCTTGATACTGATGACTTTGCTTATCAACCTTTACTTTTGAAATTGAAACTTAGCCTAGTATTATAGGGTTCCTAAGAGTTACCTAGTTCTTGTTACCTATAGGGAGTCCCCTTGTTGCTTAAATGTGGCCTCACTCTAAGCTGAATTCAGCATATAAATGCATTACCTTTCCCCACCATGGGACCTAACTCATTGGGATGACCCTCCCTAGCACCAAGGGATTACTACACACACCAACTAGCAATGCAACTTGAGAAAGACCATGAACAAAAGGGGGAAAGGGTAAAGAAATATGAGTTTATATGGCTGAGATTTCAAAGTGAGTTGGGAAGTCATTTCAGATGTTATATTTATGCATGTCTTAGCAGGATCTCATTGACTGCCAAATCAAATACTACCTCAAATAGAAGGGCTCCTGAGGGCTCTGTAGACACCAAGGCATTATAGTCAGGGCAGATCACTAAGGAGTATTGTGCTTTGCCATTGGGCCTTACTTTGGAATTTATGCTCTTCAGTGTGACAGAGTTGGACTCAGTTGTGGTTTCTCTACACATGGCTCTTCTGGCCCTTCTATTTGAACCTATAGTTAATCCTAGAGTTGATAAGACTGTCCCTGTACCAGCTGGGCCCTGGATTTAAATGGAGTTGCAACACTTACTCTCCAATTCATTAAACTCATCCAGGACAACTAAAAAGGAGATGATGATAGACAACCATCCCAAGGAACTGAGAGAGTTTACAACTGCAAGCAAGACAGTCCCATCCATCGGCCCTATGGTATCAAAGCACCCTCTGAATTAGAGGTGGAGTGGGCATCACCATCCCAGGGTCCTCAGGATTGGGGAGTGAACTATGAGCCATAGTAGATTTACTGGTACTCTGCTATAGACTTGTGATTCTACCAATGTAAGAACTTATATCATTGATGTGGGTGCAGTGGTCACTGGAGGTTCTGAGGGCAGAGAGAGGGAAAAACAGGTGTAATTTGGGGGCATTTTTGGGATTTTGGAATTGTCCTGAAAGACATTGCAATGACAGATACACACCATTATATATCTTGCCATAACCTACAAATTTGTACAGGAAAGAGTGTAAAAGTGGGAGGTGGGCAACATGGGAATCCCAGTGGGTTCCACGTAATATTTTAGGTAATCTAAGCACCTCTTAAAATATATGTATATATATATATATATATATATATATATAAATAACATTTTTGTAAGCAAATACACATATATGCATATATATTTATATATCATTTTGCAAATGGTTGTATGTATTGTGAGAATTTTGATTTTTACCCATAATAAAAAAAAAAACAAAAAAACAATGTAAACTATAATCCATGCTTAGTGGCAATGCTTCAAAATGTGTTAATCAGTTGTAATGAGTGTACTACACTAATGAAGGATGTTGTAAATGTGGGAAAATGTGAGAGGTGTAAGGAGAAGGGCATAAGGGAAGCTCCTTTATTTTTTATGTAATATTTATGTAATCTAACTATCTTTATAAAAAAAAAAAATAAAAGCATATTAGAAAATCCCATACTGGGTCATGCCCTCCCAAAGTGATCTAGTTAAAAAAAAAAAAAAAAAAAAAACCTTAAGTGCATCTAATCAAAAGGTCTCATGTACAATAGTTTTACTTGCACAGGAATGAATTAGCTATAAGAACAGGATTTTCTGGGATCTACACTGATTCAAACTGCCACAATATGCAGGCACTTCTTTAAGAGCAAGCCTAATTCAAAGAACAAATAATTTCCCTCCCCTCCTGGTGTTCCCTTTCTAGTTGGCAAGTCTGACAGTAACATTTGACATTGAGATCATCAGCAGGTGGCACACCCAGGAAGTTAGGTGGGACACCTTCACATATCCCTCTATGGCAGATGCCAGGATCAACTGAAAAAAAAAATGGGTGCATTTGCATCAAGTGTAACTATTATTACCACAAGCCACAGCAAGGAGTAATGAGGTGGTGTCAGGGAGGGTCTGGCAGCACCTTGGCTGCAATCATCCTATGATTACAGTTAGGGGCCAATTAATGGTTGGTTACTTTCCCATGCAGGAATAAAGAAGATCAAGAGAGCTGTGGATTGGGTCTGGGGACTTGAGTGGTTCTTGATAATGGGAAGCACAGCCTTGGGCCCAACTTGTGGGGCAGAGAATCCAGGGGGCCAGAGCCAGAAGGAATGGCTCGCCTAGATATTGAGACACACTTTGTCCATTTACATCAATAGCTAAGTTCTTCCATACTCATGCCACTGGGCCTGGAGAGCCTCCATTAGATGAGACATTCTCTGGGTCATGAAAGGCTGTTTCTTGACCACCAACTGTATTGGGAGGTAATTGGCAGGTAGTCACAGCAAGGAACTGGGAGATCCTGGCACATGTGAATTGGGGAAGAGAAGGTCCATAAACTCTGTACATATCTGGGAATCTGGGACTCCATCCTCATGAGAGTTGTTGAGGATTGTAGTAAGAGACATGAAGGTGCTTAAAAAGCATAGTCCTGGGGAGATCTGCCTAACCTAGGGAGCACTCAATGCTGAACAACTCTTCAGATGATCAGCAGAAGTAACAAAAATAAGTGAGAGACAGCCACCCAAATTTTCACTCAATGGTTCAAGAATAAAATGCCATGGTTGCAAGAATGAAGCATTGCAAATAATTATAAAGATAACAATTCCCTCATCATTTTTAATCTCATTGCTGTTCTTTCTGAGTGCCAAATTGTGAATATTATGCCTGTGTAACAAAATCCTCTAAACTTTATATAAAACAATCAATTATTATATTCATGGACTCTGTATACCAGGAATTTATATAAGATATAATGAGTTATGGAGTTTGAATTAAAGGCCATGGCAACTGAAAGAATAGAAGGTCACCCTGGAATGTAGGAAACAAGCCCTCCAGTCTCATGCTAATAGGAGCTAGGTGGGGAAACATCCTGAGCTTGTAAGATTTACAATGTCTGTGAATTTCAGGAAGAAAAAGAGGAACTGAGCCATTAACTTTTAAGACTTGCTCATTCTAGTAGAATGTAAACTGTCAAGTATCTATTGAATTTATATATGTACATATATGTTTTCTTTTTTCTAAAGCTAAAATAAAAGCCACACCTTATGAGGTGGCAGGGCTGTTCTCTGCATATCTGACGGAGAGTCCCCTGATCCCAGTTTTTCTTCTCTTTGTCTTATTCTTTCTCTCTCATCCGCGGCACCGTTTTCACGAACCCAGAGCCTGACCGGCAACAATGAGAACAGCCTGGCTATGCTACAAGATGTGTGTGCTTTCAGAAGACTAAAAGGCTGAGGATGAATCATTGGCTGGAAGATGAAATAATACACTATCTACCCAATGTTTCAGAGTTAAACTCATTTATATTTCCCTACACATGGTTCTGCCCATTTCATTTGAATCTATAATCAGCACAATACCTTTTAAATATATATATTCCAAAGACATAAATCTTCTGGCTCTTCCTTTGCCAGTTGAGCCCTGAATCTCAGAGGAGCGGCAGCAAGCACCCACTTTCCAGTTCATCAGAAAAACCAAGGACAACTAACAAAAGGATGATGATGGACAACACCCATCTCAAAAAAAAAGAGAATATCTTCAACTGCAAGCAATTCAGTTCCATCCATCTGCCCCATGGGATCTAAGTCCCCTCTCAGTCAGAAGCAGAATAGACATCAAAATCCTCCAATACTCAAGATTTAAGAATGAACAAACATAAGAGGGGAATGCAACTATGGGCTGAAGTAGACTTATTTTTATTTGAGTAATTGAAGAACTTGTAACAATGACATAAAAGCAGTGTTCAAAAGAGGTTCTGAGGGGAGGGAGAGATAAAAATAGATGTAACATGGGGCATTTTTTTTGACCTTGGAATTGTTCCACATGATATTACAATGATAGATACAATCCATTACACATTTTGTCAAAACCTGTAAAATTGTACAGTGTAAAGTGTAAACCATAATGTAAACTGTAGACCATGGTTAGTAGCAATGCTTCAATATGTGTTCCTCCAATTGTAACAAATGTACCACAGTAAAGAAAAATGTTAATGGGGGAATGTATGGGAAGGGAGGAAATGGGGTCTATGGGAAACCCTGATATTTTCATTGTAACATTTATATAATCTAAATCTTTAAAAATAAAGCTAAAAAAAAGATCTATGCAGGTACAAGGGAAGAGATGACAGATAAAAATTTATGGAACTGTTGATGTTACATTGTAAGAAGTGTAAGCAGAATGAGAAATATAGATATGAAAACTTTGGAAACCAAAAAAAAAAAAAAAAAATAAGTGAGAGAGGAGAACCTGAGTCACACCAACCATTCTGGGATCCAGGTGCTGGTGTTGAAAGCTCATCTCTAAAATGGGGGGAATTCACTGAGTGCACAGGAAGCCCTCCTTAAAAGAGCAACGGCCCCCAACATTCATTTTGTGGTTAGACCCACCTCCCAAGTGCCATCAAGCTCATTTTAAACCAGGGAGAACCTCAAGCCCACTTGACCTCTGCTTCTCACAGAGGAAGTGAAGGGAGGCTGCCTAGCCTTCTCTTTGGCCCAGACTCTGAAGGTGCTGTCAGCCTCCTGGTCTGCCCTGACCTGGAAAATCTGCCTGGCTAGGCTCTCTGGGAGGCATCTGGGGACCATGATAATAGGGGACAGGTGAGATAGTTCTTTGTCCCCTCTATCTCCAAGCTCTCAGTGGCTGGCTGAGTCTGGAATGGCTCAAGCACTAAAAGATATTGGGGCACACAGTGGGAGGTGGCTGGGGACCTAGGGCATCATGCAAGATGGTTCTCAGGAGATAGTTGTGCACATGTGCTCTCCCCAGAGCCTGCCCCTCAATCTACTTATTGGCTTTCTCCTGACTTTTAGGAGAGGCGGGACTGGACTGGAAGGAAAGTAAATCAAGACCTGGTGCACCATCTGAATGGTATCTCATCAGGGCTGAAGGAGGATGGTGAGAGAGGCCAAGTGTCTCCCCAGCCACCATGGTCTGAGCACGTGTTTCAGGTCTGAACCCAGCAATGAGTCAGGACCCCCTGTGGCCTGGCATGGTGCAGTCTCTGGGATGCATGTTGCCATTGGGAGGTGGCAAAGAGGGGTGATGTGCCTGGGCCCCAGGGCGGACAGAGGCCAGGCCTAGAGCCCAGCAATTAGTCACCTCCAACTGAGGACCAGAGAGAAGAGATTAATTCAGAGCCCAGGAGTGAGCAGAGTCCAGAGGGTAAGGTAGTGAAAGGGGCCCTAGGCCAGAGTTGAATGCCTGCTGTGTGTTTTTCTTTGGAAATGAGAGGCCCAAAGATACTGGAGAATCCTGGCTCCCACTCCACAAACCTGATCGTTTACCTCTCAGCATCTTCACTTAAGCACAGGCACACACTCTCACACTTTTACACACACTTAAGGGTGGGATCATGGCAGTGGGTGGCAGAGAGCAATTCCAGAAGGGAGTGTCCTGGGTTCTATGAGGACTCAAAGAGCAGAGGGTGAGCTGCTTTTGAGCACAACCCCAATACCCAAGTACATCTCATCATACATACTCACTAGTCCAGTGGATTCCCTCATCACTGGGTTGGTGTAAGGTCAGGCCAACAGATGACCCCTTCCTGGACCCTCTCAGGTGCAGGCCATCCTCCTACTCAGCTGTCAGAACTCTTATCCCTCCCAAGCCTCACCTCAGTGCCCTGCCTAACTGACAATCATGATCTGGTCATTAATGAAGCTCATCAGGTCATGAACTGGAGGTGGAGAAAACCAGCATTGGGTTACCCAGAAGGGGTTGGATCTCTCTCCCCAACTTGGGCTGTGTTTTTATCCTCCTTAAATGCTGAAATGGCAGGGAGCTTGGCTCAGGTGTGTGAGAAGGCTTCTTGCAGCAGATGGGTCAGGTCTTTTGGGGATCATCAGAGATTTATCACTAAACTCCAATTTCTGGGGTTACCCAACTCATTGGCCATTTCTGTTGCCTGTGGTACTGAGGAGAAGGAATTGGTCCACCTCCATCCACCAAGTTTGGACCTCCCAACCCAGCTGGTTCTGGTCCATGCCCTCAGATTGGGGGTTAGAGATCACAACCAAGGCAATACCAAGAGTCCCAGCAGGAAGGCATGAATGCTGAGGGTTTGAAAGTGGGGATTGAGAGAGAGGGCCAAGATGGCATTAGTGTAGGAGGGAGCACACTGCAAGCTCCCAGAGCAAGGCGGATTGTGGACAGGGTCCTGCCCGGGGGTCTGTGCTGTGCACGCGTGGAGTGAGAAGCTTGGGACATCTATCTGCACGGATCGGCGGCGTGGACCGAACGGTGGAGATTCATGAGTTTTGAGGCTGCCGGTGGAGGTTGGCACAGGCGGCTGAGCCCCGTGGGTAGGGAAAAAATAAATAAAACGGCCATTTGGAGCCGAGGGCAGGGCAAAAAAGTTTTATTTTCTGGGGATCTGGCTGCCTGGTGCCCCTTGGACCTTGTGTGAACAGAGCAAACGAGCTAATCAGCACCCGGTGAACCAGAGGGGGAATTTTGGTCGGAGAACGGAGCTGATTTCCCTAGCCACCCAGGGATAAAACCTGGGCCGCTGTGGAGCCAGGAGGAAGGGACACTTCCCAAAAAAGGGAGGGTTCGGTTGGAAGACAGGGAAGGGTATTTTATAATTTTAGACATTGATCTGGCTGCCTGCACCGCCCCATAGCTTTGGGGAGCAGATAAGCTGATCTGAAGCAGCATCAGGCTGAGAGCAGATGCGAATCTGCACTCAAACTGATTTACTGAGCAGCCCGGTGACGCTGGAGCTCGGCGCCAGAAGGGGTGGAATTCGCCATCTTTAGCACTCCTCACTGACTAACATCAGAGCTTCAGCTAACCTGGGGAGTCTGGAAAGTGGGACGTGCTTGATTAATTTCCATGGGCCCAGCTAGGGTCCCTTCTGTAAGGGGGTTGGTCTAGAGGAGGAATTATTTTGGGTCCTGCATTTGGCTAAAAAAAAAAAAAAGTAAGGTCACCTCAACAAATGAAAAATAAATTCTTTTTAATTTAGTTTAATAGCTAAAAGCTGCTTCAGGACCTGCATATAGAACCCTGTGCGGAAATTCATTGATAAACACAAGTAGGCAGGAAGGATCCACGTGGACCTAGGGGAATCATTGACCCCCCTTAGCTCTGTTTGACTGCTTGTCTGTGTGGATATTTGGTTTCTCTCTGTTACTTTCTGGTCTATTGCCATTATTCATGTTTTCCTCCCCCCTTCCTTTTTCCTTCTTTTTTTTTTTTTTTTTTAGATAGGTGCTGCCAGCTGGTCACTTCTTTGCTGGGCTTCTTATTCAGTAATTTCCCACTCGCTGTATATATTGATTCTGTATTACAATCTATCGCTTATCCTTCCTGCATGTTTCTGCCTTCTGTTTTCTGTTGTGGCTCTTAGAGACAACATTTTTTCATAGGCCCACAACTTAAGGGTGTCAATTTCTATCCCATCTATTTTTTTTTAATTCTTCTTCTTTTTTCTTTTTTTTTTTTATTAGTATCAACTTTTTCCTTTCAGACCTTTCTCTATTATTTCTCTCCCTCCTCATAATTCTAGCCTTCTAAATCACTATATATATATATTCCTCCATTTGTTTTCCCAGTCCATTGTAGGAACCCCATATTTTTTCCTAGTACTCTACACTGCCTACACAAGTTAAATATTCATCTCATTAAGTCTCATTTTGACCCTCTTTAACTTTTATCAATATTTCTATTATCCCTCTGCATTCCTTACATCTTTTGATTCCTCTGGCCCTAACCTTTTGCCTTCAAGGGAACATAGAAAGAAGCAAGGAAATAAAATAAGAAGAAAAACTGCCAAAGAGAAAACTTGACTCACACGCAGAACGAACAGCTAAATAAAATTCTAGAGCATAGAGAAAAGCTAATCAACTGAACAAACCGATCAAGATAATATGATGACCAGAGGGCAACAGAAAAATACAAATGACTCTGAGAAACTGGAAAACATGGACCAGTCCAGTGCACAAAATAAAAACCAGGAAACAATGCAGTATATTGAACAACTAATCAAAGCTATCCAAACAAATATCATGGGCCAACATAAAGAACTGAAGGAAGAGATTAAGGATATAAAGAAGACACTGGGAGAACATACTGAAGAAATAGCTAACACACCTAAAAAGGTAATGGATATGATGGCGAACAAAGACACAAGTCAAGAAATGAAAAAGACGCTGGACTCACATGGCAGCAGAATTGAACAGGCAGAGGAAAGAATTAGTGATATGGAAGACAATACAGTTGAAATCAAAGAGATTATAGAAAAGATAGAAAAAAGATAGAAAAAATCCAGTATGGTCTCAGGGAATTAACCGATAATGCAAGACGCACAAACATATGTATTATGGGCATCCGAGAAGGAGAAGAGAAGGGAAAGGGAACAGAAGCAGTGTTGAAGGAAGTTATGGCTTAAAACTTCCCAACTCTATTGAGAGAGATGGATGTGCAGATCCAGGAAGCACAGCGCACCCAAATAGTATAAATCCCAACAGGCCAACTCCAAGACATATACTTGTCAAATTGTCCAATGCTCAAGACAAAGAGAAAATACTCAAGGCAGCAAGAGAAAAGAGAACCATCACATACAAGGGAAGCACAATAAGATTAAGTGCTGATTTCTCAGCTGAAACCATGGAGGCAAGAAGACAGTGGTATGACATAGTCAAAACACTAAAAGAAAAAAACTTCCAGCCA
>JAKSZT010000751.1:211234-229396 GCA_026826555.1 Tolypeutes matacus
AAACAGGAGACACTAAATGTTGGAGAAGATGTGGAGGAATAGGAACCCTCATCCACTGCTGGTGGGACTGCGGTATGGTCCAGCCACTGTGGAGGACAGTTTGGCGGTTTCTCAGAAAACTAGCAATAGATCTTCCGTATGATCCAGCAATTCCACTGCTGGGTGTATACCCAGAAGAACTGAAAACAAAAGTACAAACAGATATATGCACACCAATGTTCATAGCGGCATTGTTCACCATTGCCAAAAGTTGGAATCAGCCCCGGTGCCCTTCAACAGACGAATGGATAAGCAAAATGTGGTACATACATACAATGGAATATTACTCAGCTGTAAGAAGGAACAAAGTGCTAACACATGGAATAACGTGGATGAATCTTGAAGACCTTATGTTGAGTGAAGCAAGCCATGCACTGAAGGATGAACAGTATATGACCTCACTGATCTGAACTGAAGAAAGTGAGCAGTCTCTGAGAACCATTGTCTGAAAGATAGGTTAACAAAGGAGAGTAAGAGAAGAGCAGGCTTTGAGCCATCACCCATATGGACATAATCTATGGTAAAGGGATAGAGTGTGGTTGCATGTTGGGGGATGGGGCAGATGAGTGGTGGTGTTCCTGGGTTTGGTGGTGCAGCACTGGGGGGTGGGTGGATTAGGAAGGGCTGGTTCATATCCCCAGGGCATGTAACTGTGAATCTTGACATTCCATGGGTTGGGAGAGGGGGATATCATGGGCCCTGGGGGGCTGGGGAGAAGGGAACAGTCAAGATCTAATGGGTTGTTTGGTGGTCATGGGGAAGGCTTTTCATTACCTTACAGTAATGGACACAGGACATGGTAAATAACATCAAAATGATTAACCTGTATCATCTAAATTGTAAACTATAATGTAAATCACTGACAATGTTTAGTTGCTATATTTTGCTATCTGCATAACAGTTATAACAATTCTAACAACCAAAAAAAAAAAAGGAAGGGAGTTAATATGGGGTGGGGAAGGGGGGGTGGTTTGGTATCTGGGAGTTTCCGGCACTCTGTGTGTGACTTTGCTGTGACCTAAAACTTCTTTGAAAATTAAATGAAAAATTGGGAGACAATGGGGATTGAGAGGAGGAAGGTGTCATGGCACACCGGACATCCGATAACACAGTGATAAAGGGAGGGAAAAAGGAGAAAAAAGAAAAGAGAAAGGAAAAAAAAAGAATATATATATATATTTAAAGGCATTTCCTTTGCTTTTTTGCCCATTTTTTGAATGCCCCAATCCACTAATTATATTTTATTTTGTTTTGTTCTGTATTTGTTTTTTTTCCTTCTCTCTCTTTTTTTTTCCCCCTGAGTTTCCTTATGTTTGTCTCTTGCATGTACGCTTATCATAGTTGTTTCTTTTTCCTAGTAAGTGTATTTGATTATTTTATGGACTAAATGTTCATGGAGGATTTGGATCACACAAGGGTTACAATGGGTACTGCGGGGGATTATTGGGGGGGGTGTCTGAGGGGGGTTTCGTGGGGATTGGTTCATCCGAATATACATGAAAAATATAAAAAATCATTCAAAGGATCGGGGGATGGGGCATGATCATGATGGGTGGATAATCACACAATAAATGAGGGAATCTTAATTCCTAGCCTGGAGAGCTGTGCCACAGTCTCCAAGGGAGCAACAATAGTCCTCTGAGTGTAGGGACAGTGCCTGCCAAAATAGGATGACCCACTGATTTTTTTTTTTTATTTTTATTGATGACTACCCTTGTGAGTCTTTGCTCTTGTAAATGAGACTTAGCCTGCAGTTGTGGGGTGCCGAAGTGTTGCCACCTGAGAGCCTCCTTGTGGCTCAAATGTGGCCTCTCTCTAAGCCAAACTCAGCATATGATTGCATTACCTTCCCCCCAACGTGGGACATGACTCCCGGGGATGAGCCTCCCTGGCAATGAGGGATTAATACCAAGTGCAAACTGGCAGCTTTGCGCAGTGGCAGTATCGTAGCCAATGAGGTTTATCCGAGGCGCGAGTATTGTTAATTGAAAACTTTTCCCAAGTGCCAACTGGCAACACAACTGGAAAAAGACCTTGAATAAAACGGGGAAATGGTAAAGACAAATGAGTTCAAGTGGCTAAGAGACTTCAAAGAGAGTCGGGAGGTCATCCCAGAGGTAACTCTTATGCACACCTCAGTAGGAGCTCATAGAACATCTAAGTGCCTATCACCCCACTCATTGGGGTTCCTGAGAGCTCCGGAGACACCCTGGTCCTATATAAGGGGGGTAGTCCCAGAGACTGATGCCTTATCAGTGGGTTCTATTTTGGAATCTGTGCTCCTGAGAGTGACAGAATTAGACTCAAATAAGTCCTCCCTGCACATGGTTCACCAGTCCCTTCTATTCAAACCTATATGCGATGCTGGAGTTTTTAGGTATACTTCCAGAGACTGGAGCCTCCCGCCTACCTATGTGCCAGGTGTGCATGAAATCTAGGTGGAGCTGCAACTCCTACCCTACAGCTCAATGGACTCATCCAAGTCACCTGGTAAGGAGACAACAATGGGCAATGGCCATCCCAGGGAATGGAGAGGGCCTGCATCTGCAGGCAGGATCATCCCACCCACCATATCCATGGGATATAAGCCCTCTCTCACTTGGAGGTGGAGTGGACATCACCATCCCAGTCCCCTCAGGATTGGGGGAAGAACTATGGACTAGAGTGGACTTGACGGTATTCTCTTGTTCACATATGGTGATTCTATTAATGCAAGAAATTATAACAATGAGGTGGAGCCAGTGGCCTCTAGACACTTTTGGGGCAGGGAGGGGACGAGCAGTTGAAATACAGGGGCTTCTTTGGGAGTTGGAGGTTGTCCTGAGTACGGTTGTGGCAACGGATGTAGGCCATTTTAAATTAGCACACACCACTCAGAAATGAGTGGGAGAGAGTGTGGTCTACAGTGTGAACGGTGGTCTATGGTTGGTGGCAAGGCTCCAGGATGTGTAAATTCATTGAGGGTGGTGGACCACACTGTGGGAGATGTTTGTGTGGGATGTGGTGGGAGGTGTGGGAGGTGGGCAACATGGGAATCCTAGTGGGTTCCGTGTAATATTTTGGGTAATCTAAGCACCTCTTAAAATATATATATATATAAATAACATTTTTGTAAGCAAATACACATATATGCATATATATTTATATATCATTTTGCAAATGTTTGTATGTATTGTGAGAATTTTGATTTTTATCCATAATAAAAATAATAATAATAAATAAATAAATAAATTGGGGATGGGCTGGCTGTCACCAGTATCATGGCCTAAGGTAGGTATCCGGAGTTTGACTTGAGAAGTTGTGGTTTCTTTGCTCATACTTGATACCCTCTCTTGACCTCCCTCCTTGGTCCTGAGCCACTGCTGTAAAGCAGGGATGATGTGCAACATCCTTGGGTCTTAAACTCTGTTCTTGGTTCCTGGAACACAAATAAGGTGAAGAGCCCTCTCTATTCATGTTTTGGCTTCTGCATTTGAGCAAAGTGCTAAAATGTCTGGGGTAGGTGCTCCCCACCCTACCCCCAGGTCTGGATGCCTGTGTCCTCTCTTGAATGTGGCTCTCTGGCAGGTACCCAGAGGCTCTTGGAACTTTTAAATACCAAACTCAATCTATTCCTCTGAAAAGTGGGGTGGTTGGAGGGCTAACCATGTGGGGTAATTGTCAGTACTAAATGGGAGAAACTCTGGAAAATCTATGGTTTCTGCCTCTGTGGAAAAGTTGGGCAGAGGAGCCAGTGTCTATGTGTAGCATTTTCCTCTTCCCCATTAAGGAGTTATGCCTCATGCCTCATTCACCGTTGACATTTGGCAAAACATTTTCCCATCTGTAAAGGATGTTTGAGATTCCATTTAAGGCAGGGTTTCTTAACCACTTTTGTTCCACGGGTCCCTTTGCAAGTCAAGTGAAAACCATGGACCCCTTACTAACTCCAGACTATACTGTGTATTATTTAATAAATATGTTACACTCACACAGTGGGGAGATGGAATACCATCTTCCCCTTCCCACTGGCTATTTGTATAGAATGCTGGGAGGGGTGGAGTTGAACTGGTCAGGAACCAGACCTCCTTGGGTGAAACAACCATAAGAGAGGTGACAGGTGTCTAACCTGTATTTGTGCATGTAAGCTATAGTCCTGTTTATTATTATCTGTATCTGTTCACATTGCACTCATTACCTATGTCACAAAAAATGTGCTCTTTCTTGTTTGTGCACATTCACCCCTCTGCTATATTCTCAAAACAAACCTGTAGCCCTCAAGAGGTGGCATATAGCTTCTCTCAGCCAGCTGCTACTGGGTTATGTGAGTAATAAAGGCATGACCAATGCTGGGCTCCCATGTGGTTTCTCTGGAATATCAGATCATTTGTTCAGCCTTCCAAGGCTTGACCTCCTGCATTACAATTGGTGTAGTCACCAGGACATTCCAGGGTCTTCTAATGATGTAAGGGCTGTGAATAGCATTGCAGTCACAGGAAATTCCATGGGGTAAATCCCAGAGGAGCCCCATCCTCTATGTGGTTTGACCTGGCTCACTTCATAGACTCTTGGGGTCCTGTACATGACTTGGGTGGTGCCCCATATATGCCTGCAGGGTTAGTACAGTTAGAGAAGAATGTAGAAGATATCTTCATGAAAAAAGAAAGCAGAAATCAGCTGGAAAATAATACAGGATCAATGCTTGTAAAGAAAGAGGAGCAACGTGCACTGGCGGCTGCTGTTGCATGGCCACTTCTCACTGCTACATGAGAAAGCAGAAAAACAGTTGGATGATTAAGTGACAACACTTAAAGTTCATAGTACTTGTGTAAACTGTGGAGGCATATAAATGGGGTGTTACTTCGACAATATTTTAAGTTTTAGTCACATTTTATTTTGATAAGAATTTTTATCAAGATGTTCAAAGGAACTTTCAGTTTTGAATCAATAGCTTACACTGATTTTCAAGCCTAAGTGTACTCCTAAAAAGTAATCCAGAACATATAAGGGTTAAATGTCTGTCTAAACTGCTCAATTAGAGCTTAAATGAATTTATATTGCATAAGTATTCCTAACTAGTTGCTGATTACTAATAAAATGTTTTTAAGAATGAACTTGCATATTACAGGTGACATAGATACCAGAAGAGAAACTAAAAGCTGTAAAATTCAGAGATGTGAAATGATGGAGAGCTTGGAGATAGCCATACCAAAAGATTAAGAATTATGATTCAAATTAATGAGCTTTATGTTTCTGTTGATGTGTCTTAACTGTTTATGTGTTTGTATGTTCAGTTCATACCTCCAAATGGTAATTTAAACCTAACAAATGAAAATTCTTAAAAGAGCACTTTTCAAATGACCAAAAATTAAATAAGCACTTATATTGGTAAATGAGTATAGATACTAATAAAATAAATTAGCATTATATATATTAAATCTTTGATATAATGAAAATTGTAACTTTTTGGCTAATGAAATGATTACAAACTTCTTTTCAAAAAAATTGTTTTGCCTAAATTGAATAGTTTTTTTTCCACAGAACAAAATGAAGGTTATGAGACTTAAATGGATATGAAAGAAATAGGAAGTTTGTGAGAATTTGTTTAAGGGGGTGTGTTTTGTCCTAAGTTAATATGGCTGTTTTTCACAAAATCAGGATGGAAATATGTAGGACAAACCTTGAATGCATATGGCAAGTTGTAGAAAGGTGAGTGAAAGTGAATTTCACTTACTGCTGACTATAACAAGCTTATTTAAAGGTGGAATTTGTCTTGAGATGAAGTAACCAATCAATGTTGCTATGGATGGTTTTGGGAAATTTGTAAAAGTGTTTTCCAAACTGAAAGATTACAATGTAAATGACTGATTCTGGGAAATCATTGTTAAGTAGAAATCTAGGAGTTGATGTTAATTTTAAAAAAGTAATTTTATAACAAAAACCTGTTCTCAATCTATTTAATGGTTTAAAAAATACAGAGAAGTTAAGTCTTTTCTAAATTATTTTACTAACTTATTGGTCACTGTGATAAAGAGAAGCCTGCTTGAATATAATGTTCAGTCTTGACAACCTTTAATATTCTTATAAAACCCTTAAGCATATCTTTAATTGCAAACTGTTGTAAATAATTTGTTCTTTCACCTTGTAAAAATTGAGGTGCTGAAAAATATACACTTAATCTGTGTAATATTAGATAAAAATAAAATGCTGTTAATCATGATTTTCATTATTATAAAAAATGGTATGTGTCACAAAAACAACCTCTTGTCCTGGAAATCAAAATGTGGATGCTTTGACTCCTATTCATCTGATTTCCCCCACTTCCACTAAAGAAGTAGTTCTATGGCTGCAGAAAGAGATTGGCCATTGGGGGCCCCAGAAGTGGTGCATAACAAGTAGATTATCATAAATTAATGTAACACCACTGCTGTATGCTGCAGTCCCAAATATTGCTGGTTTATTGCAAGAAATGTTTACCCAGTTATGTCACTATCACTTTGTTTTAGATCTTGCTTCTGCTTTCTTTAGTGTCTCCTTAGACAAGTCAAACCAGTCTGCACTCACCTTCCAGTGGGAAAGCCAACAATGAATTTTACAGTGTTTCCCCAAGGCTGTGTGCACAGCCCAACCATCTGTCCAGGCCTGGTAGCTTAGTATCAGGCTGTATGAAAGAAGCCCATGGCTGTAACCCTATTTAACCAGTAATTCTCTTTCAGAATTAAAAGAAGCATCAGAGACAACGATATCTTATCTTGAGAGCCTGGGATGAGAAAATAATTGGGACAATTTGCAAGGTCCCTGCTACTCTGTCAAATTCTTAAATGTTGTTAAGTACAATGTTGTCCCACATCGCAAACTCCACCCAAAATTAATGGCCTTTCTGGGGTTCTTGGGGTATTGAAGATGCTTCATCCCTCATTTAGCTCAGATATTAAAACCATTGAATGTGTTAATCAAGGAAGGTTGTGCATGGGAATGGGAGAACACTCCCAGCAGGCTGTTTTAAAGAAGTAAAGAGGGCAATAACACAGGCTCAAGCAGTAAGGGGGGTGGACCCCGACTTGCCCTGTTAATTGGAGGTGGCCAGCACTGATATTGGCAAGCTTGGGCAATTTACTTAAATTATCTCTGCTTCTCTTTCCTTGGTTTAAAAATGAGATATTATTATTATTATTATTAGCATCACAACCTTATGACAGTTAATTGAATTAATATGTAAAGTGCCTAGTACAAAGTGCACACAAGAAGTGTTTCTTAATTCTCATGATCATGTTTTAAAAAATTAATTGTCTCTATTTTGATAATTTTTTAAGGAGGTGCTGAGATCTGAACCCAAGACCTCATACATGTGAAGCAGGCACTCAACCACTTAGCTACACCTGCTCCCTATATTTTTATGTTTTTTTTTTTTTTTGTCCAAGGTCATGAAATCTAGATTTGAGCCCATGTCCATTCTAAGTCCCACGTGCTTAATATTATACCCAGCTAGAAACTAATGAGTATGAAAGGCATAGATATATTTATATATATTTTAAAAAGAGGTAAATTAGTTATGATTTTTCCTTGAAATAATTGTTTCTTTTTTAGAGGCTGGAAAAAATTCAGAAAGTCCAGTTAAACTGCACTACAGTGAAGAGTAAGCCAAGTGAGCCCAGCAAACACTCAGGGTTTTCTACCTCAGACAACAGCACAGCCAACACCCCCCAGGATTACAGTGCAAACGTGAAATCGTTTCCCTCCAGGAGCCCTTCGCAAGGCGACGAAGATTCTGCTCTGATTCTAACCCAGAACAATCTGAAAAGCTCAGACCCAGATCTGTCGGCCAACAGCGATCAGGAGTCCGGCGTGGAGGATCTGAGCTGCCGGTCTCCGAGCGGTGGTGAGTGCCCACCAAGTGAAGACAGCGGCAAGGACCGGGATTCTGATGAAGCTGTGTTTCTCACCGCCTGAGGTTCCTCCTCGGAGTTCCCACGTAGAGGACACGCAAGACGTGCTTCCAAAAAGATGGGACCTATAGTGGAGCATGAAATTGGCTGTGCATTGCTATTGCCTGTTGAAGTTTCTCTTCCTTGGCTCTTCTACAGTGGCAAATTGTTCTCTTTTCCATGAAGCTACTGAGAAAATCATCTATGTCAGTTTTTCCCTCCAAGAAATCTTCAGCAATATTATCGGACTCTTCCTCAGCTTCATGTGCAGCTACTTTCAACCTTGCCTGAAGGGCACTTGTACTACAGCTCTCACTGAGTTCATGCTGCCTTTGCATCTTCTTTTCAAAAGCAGATTTCATTTGTGTAAGTAACTCATACTTATCTAAAACAGTTTGCCTTTTGGCTTCCAAGCTGGGTTCCAAAAGGAGATTTTTTCTTGCTAGCTCCTCAATACTTTTTACTAGGTCATCCTTGTCAGTAATAATTTGTTTTAGTTGAGGCAAAGTCAGAAACTGTTCTAGTAATATCTCTTCCTGATCATTCATATCTGTGAGTTGTGACATACTTAGTTCTGACAGTTCTGGAAATACATCAGGGACATCTGGCATCTTGTATCCAAAACCATTTTGGCTTACTATGGAAATGCTGTTGAAGTGGGAGCCAAAACTGGAGGATTCTTCCAAAACTCATCCAATAGACTCTGAATAATTTTTCTGAGATCTGAGTGCATTGTAAAATTGTTTACTAATGGACAGGTAACATACACTCCTTGTTTATCCATTAAGTGATGCCGGATTGGTGGATAAACACTGATCACTGGTTTTTCCTGAGGAAACTGAGGAGGAAGCAATATATTAATGTTAATTGTCAGGTTGTTTACGGTGAATGGTAATCTGTACTCCACATCCTTCTGTATTTCAGCAATACTGGAGTGTGCGCTCCGCAGGGACTCGATGAGGCGCTGCTTCTGCTGCTGAAGGCTGGTGAGGCCCCCGGCCGACCCTGCCGCGGAGGACGAGGCGCTCTTGGTCAGGGGGAAGAGCCAGCTCATCCTCCTCAGGGCGCTGGGCCGCAGGCCCTAGCGGCGCGGCCTGGGGAGCTCGGGGTCCAGGCGCTGGCGGCCGCGTCCTCTGAGCAAGCCCGCCGGGGACCCCCGAGTCGCGGGGCGCATGCTACGACTGCGGGAGCTGGAGCGCGGCCCTGCGGCGGCCCAGGCGTCCTCACCCGACCCGCAGCCAGAGCGGCCCCGCGCTCAGCCGCCCCGGCCTCGGGCACCGGCGTGCCCCGCCTCCTCCGCGCGCCCCGCCCCCTCCGCGTGGGCGACCTATATTTTTAAAGATAATTAAATTATACAAATGTCACATAAAAATATAGGGGATTTGTTATAATTCATCGTGGAGGTAGATGGTTCCGGGAATGATCCAAAGAAAGTTTCGGATCAGGGGACCTCACTCCATGTGGAATGCAGGCAAGTTTATTTAGGCTGAAGCTGCTTTTTATATTACAAAGCTGATAACAAAAGTAAGGCGTCCTTCACTAGTTTCTCAGCTTGGTATGTGAAAGCGCTGCCTGTTTCTGTGTTCCCAGATAATTGGGAATTCAGACAATAACATCTTAGTGGTGTGTTCATTCTGCTCTGCCTCCTCCTACTGATGTTTGCAGTATGCAGTGTCCTTGGAGACATATACTAATGTTTCTCTGCCAGCAAGCATGCTTTTTAAAAGAGCTTAACCCTTTATGCTCTGGCTCTCAGCATCTTTTCCAACAGCAATTCCCATATGCCCCACTCCCTAAACTTCCCACATTTACCCACATTAACTACATCCTTCATTAGCAAGTTACATTCATTTCAATTGATGAACACTTTTTGGAGAATTGTCACTAAGCATGGATTAAAGTTTACACTGTACTTTACACTGTCTTCCACCCAGTTATATAGGTTATGGCAAGATATATAATGGCCTGCATCTGTCATTGCAATGTCATTCAGGACAATTCCCAAGTCCCAAAAATGCCCACATATTACACTTGTTTTTCCTCTCCCTGCCCTCAGCACCTCCAGTGTGCACTGCCTCCACATCAATGATATCATTTCTTCCATTGCTTGAATCACAATAAGTCCATAGTAGAATAACAGTAAGTCCACTTTGGTCCATAGTTTATTCCCCAATCCTGAGGATTCTGGGATGGTGATGTCCACTCCACCTCTAATTCAGAGGGGTCTGCAATCCCATCGGGCCAACATATGGGACTCTCTTGCTTGTAGTTGTAGACTTTCCTGGTTCCTCGACAGAATAGTTATACATTACCTCCTTGTTGGTTGTCCTGGGTGAGAACAATTAACTGGAGGGTAGGTGTTGTAACTCTTGAGACTCAAGGCCCAGCTTGCACATGGACAGCCCAAAGATTTAAGTCTCTTGGATGTACACTACCAACTCTAGTACTAATTATAAGTTTAAATAGAAGGACCAAAGAGCCACATGTAGGGATACTACAACTGAATCCAGCTCTGTCACACTGGGGAGCATAAATACCAAAGTAGGGCCCACTGGAAAGGCATCAAACTCCTGAGCTATCTGCTCTGACTATAGTTTTTGGATGTATAGTTTTGGATTTGAGGTAGTATCTACCTTGGCAGTTAATGAGATCCTGCTGACATGTGCGTAATTGTAACCTCAATAATGACCCCTGACTCACTTTGAAGTCTCTTCACCATATAAACTCATTTGTCTTTACCTTTTCCCCCTTTTGGTCAAGGTCTTTTTCCAGTTGCATTGCTAGTTGGTGCTTTGTAGTAATCACTTGTTGCCAGAAAGTCTCATCTCCAGGAGTCATGGCCCATGCTTGGGAGGACGTAATGTATTTATATGTTGAGTACAGCTTAAAGAGAGGCCACATTTGAGCAACAAGGAGGCTCCAAGGAGGCAACTCTTAGACACTATATAATACTAGGCTAAGTTTCTATTTCAAGAGTAAAGGTTCATACACAGTCATCATTATCAAGAGCCCATAAATGGGCCATCCTCCTTCATTAGTCATTGCCCCTGTACTTGGGGGACTCTTGCTGATCCATTAGAAAAAGTGGCAGAGCTCCCCAGAATGGGAATTTGATATTTCTTCAGTTATTGTGTGAATCACCACAGTGCCCCACGAACATCTGAACACATTTATATGCCTTATATGTATGCCCAGCTGAGCTTCCTCCCATGTATCCCCCATCACTGACAACCCACAACAGTGATACTCTCCTGCCACAGTTACAAGCCTTCTGTGATCCAAAACTTCTTCAAAAATGAAGCCAATAAAATAGCCAAATACAATTAATAAGAAAATGAAATAATAATGATAGTTTTTAATAAAAGAAATAAAGTACAAATTTGAAAAAAAATTGGGGATAACAAAAAATAATGAAAAAATATTTAAAATTTTTTGACATTTTGCCTTTCATCACTGTAAGATCTCTTGTCCTATATGTACACTGACATTTTTTCCATTTATTTCCCCAGTGTCTTACTTTTTTTCATTTTGTGCTCAAAGAAGTTTTAGGTTACAGAAAGTTCGTGTACCAAATGCAGTGGACTCCCATATACCCCAAATCCTCCCTTTTCCCCCTTCCCCTATTAATAACTTTTTATATATGGATGGTACATTTGTTACAACTGATTTACAAATATTGAAACATAGCTATCAACCATGGTCAATGGTTTACATTATGGTTTACATTTTGTACCACACGCTTTTATAAACTTTGATGCAATTCAACATGGCCTGTATCTATCATAGCAAGCTCATGTAGAACATTTCCATTGCCCCCAAAATGCTGACTGTTCCATCTATTCTACTCCTCCATCTGCCTACCCTCAAGACCCATGGCACACACCAGGTTACACTCCTTGCACCAGATTTATAGTTACTTGCAACAATATTGAGGGCTTGACACACTGGTCTGTCCTCCCCTATTAGTCACCATGCATGTTCTCAAGAGACTCTTGCCCCTCTATTTGAGAACAGAGTAGGCCTCCCCAGGATGGGGTTCCACCAACTTGCAGCACATTCTCTTGGTCTTCACCCACTGATATAGCACACTATGAAAAGAAAAACACTCACACACTCCCTAGAAGCCTGCCCCAGGTGTGACTCATCCCAAATACCCCCACATCCAACACCCCAAAGCAGCAACCTTCACTTGCCATATTGCCAAAAGAGCATTCCCAACATTATAGTTTCAACCACAACCCTCAATCCCCAGTGTTCACTTGCTCACTCCCCCAAACTTCCTTCCAGCTCCATGGTCAGTTCAACTCACCCTCCCAAACCAACCCCCCTGACAAATGAGTAGCTACCAATGCAACAGTATCATTACACCACAGTCATGCCCCTCCCCTGTACAACCACAGACTTCCATTTTATCATAGATTTTGTTCATATGGGCATTTACATACAACTTCTCCCTTTCTATTTCCTTTAATCCTATCTTCCAGACACTACCGCTGTGAGTCTGCTCAATTTGCTTAATTCATATCAGTGAGGTCATTGTAATATTTGTCCTTCAGTGCCTGGCTTGCTTCACCCAACATAAGATCCTCAAGATTCATCCATGTTATCCCATGTGTTAATATTGTATTCCTTCTTACAGCTGAATAATATCGAATTTTATGTATATACCACAATTTGTTTATCCTTTCATATGTTGAAAGGCATTTGGGTTGATTCCAACTTCTGGCAATAGTGAATAGTGAAAAGTGAGTAGTGAATAATGGTGTGCATATATTAGTTCGTGTCCTTGCTTTCAGTTTTTCTGGGTATATACCCAGCAATGGAATTGCTGTATCCTATGACAGTTCTATAGTTACTTTTCTGAGGAACCACCAAACTGTCCTCTACAGTGGCCACAGTGTTCTACTTTGCTACCAGCAGAGGATTAGGGTTTCCATTCCTCCACATCGTTTCCAAAACTTGTAGTCCTCTGCTTATTTAATAGCCTCCAGTCTGATGGGTGTAAAATAACATCTCATTGTAGTTTCAATTTACATTTCCCTAAAAGCTACTGGTGTTGAACATCTTTTCATATGCTTTGTAGCCATTTGTATTTCTTCTTTGGAGATGTGTCTATTCAAATCACTTGCTGATTTTTTAAATGGGATGCTTGTCTTTTTGTTTTTGAGTTGTAGAACTTCTTTATGTATGCTGGATATTAGTCCCATATCAGATATTTGGTTACCAAATAGTTTCCCATTGAGAAAGCTGCCTTTATACTTTCTTGAAAAACTCCTTTGAGGTGCAAATGTTTTTAATTTTGAGGAGCTTCCATTTACCTATTTTTAAATTCATTGTTCATGCTTTGTGTGTAAAGTTCATGAAACCATTTCATAATACAAGAACATGTAAATGCTTCCCTAAATTATCATCTAAGGTCTTTATGGTCTTGGCTCTTATATTGAGATCTTTGATCCATCTTGTGTTAATTTTCATAATGGGTGTGAGGTGGTATTCCTCTCACATTCTTTTGGGTATAGATATCCAATTCTCCAAGCATCATTTGTTGAAAAGACCATTCTCTCATAGTTGAATGGGCTTGGTGGCCTTGTTGACTATCAGTTGACTGTATATGTGAGGATATATATCAGAACTCTCAGTTCAGTTCCATTGATAGATATTATGTCTATCCTTGTGCCAATACCATGCAGTTTTGACCACTGTAGCATTGTCGTATGTTTTAAAATCAGGTAGTGTGATTCCTCCAATTCTGTTTTTCTTTTTCAATATGTCTTTGGCTATCCCATAAGTTTTGATAAGTTGTGTTCTACTTTTCATTCATCTCAATATATTTACTCAGTTCTCTTGCAATTTCTTTGACCCACTGATTGTTTATGAATATGTTGTTTATACTCCTTTTTTTTTTTTTTTGCCAATTTTCCACTTCCCACCTATTATTGATTTCCAGCTTCATTCCATTATGATCAGAGAAGGTGCTTTGTATAATTTCAGTCTTCTTAACTTTATTGAGAGCTGTGTTGTGGCCCAATATGTGGTCTCTCCTGAGGAAAGATTCATAGACACTTGAGAAGAATGTATAATCTGTTGATATGGGGTGCAATTTTCTGTATATGTCAAGTCCAGCTCATATATCACATTGTTTAAGTTCTCTGTATATTTGTTGATCTTCTATCTAGCTGTTCTATCTATTGATGTCAGTGGTGTGTTGAAGTTTCCAACTATTAATATAGAGATTTCTCCTTTCAGTTTTGCCAGAGTTTGCCTCATATATTTTGGGGCACCCCTGTAAGATGCATAGATATTTATGACTGATACTCCTTCCTGGTGGATTGTCTTTGTTGAACTTCTGCATCTCCTATCACATTTTGCATTTAAAGTCTGTTTTGTCTTACACCAATATACCTACCCCTTCTCTCTTTTGGACATGATTTTCATGAAATATCTTTTTCCAACCTTTCCCTTTCAGTATATTTGCATCCTTGTGTCTGAAGTGAGTCTCCTGAAGACAGCATATCGATGGCTCATGTTTTCTTCTCTTTTCTGTTAGCCTATGTCTTTTGATAGGGGAATTTAGTCTGATAACATTCAATGTTATTCCTGTAAAGGCATTAATTCAGCTATTTTTTTCTTTGGCTTTCATATGTCATCTCTTATTTTTGTCCTCTTCTTACCTTTTTGTTTACTCTATCTGGTACACTTCACTCCTACACTCTCCTCCAAGCCTATCTTATCTTTTCTGGCTGGGGAAATCCCTTTAGTGTTTCCTGCAGACTGCATTCTTGTTTATGAACTCTTAGTTTATATCTGTGTATATTTTAAACTCACCATCATATATGAAGGACAGTTTTTCTGGACAATGAATTCTTGGCTGGCAGTTTTTCTCTTTCAGTACCTTAATTATATCATACCACTGTCCTTTTAACTCCGTGGTTTTTGAAGAGAAATCCACAGCATCTTATTGGACGTCCCTTGTATGTGATGTTTCACTTTCCCTGGCTGCTTTCAGAATTTTTTCTTTGTCTTTGGCATTTGGCATTCTGGATATTATTTGTCTTAAAGTAAGCTTATTTGGATTTAGTCTA
Organism: Tolypeutes matacus; assembly: GCA_026826555.1. Classification (NCBI taxonomy): domain Eukaryota; kingdom Metazoa; phylum Chordata; class Mammalia; order Cingulata; family Chlamyphoridae; genus Tolypeutes; species Tolypeutes matacus. The sequence continues at coordinate 226,260 of JAKSZT010000751.1, forward strand.
ATTGACATATGCTGTGCTTTCCAGAGAAATATTCATTTCTTTCATGAATATTGGGAAATTTTTGGCCATTATTTCCTCAATAATTTTCATTCTCCTCCTTTTTCCTTCTCTTCTCCTTCTAGAACTCCCATAACAAGTATGTTACTGTGTTTCATGCTATCATTAACTCCTTGAGCTCCAGCTCAATTTTTTCTATTCTTTTCTCTGTTTGTCCTTCTCTCTTTTCATTTTCAATTCTGCTTTCCTCTACAGTTCAAATTCCTTCTTCTATGATTTCAAATCTGCTGTTGTGTGCCTCTATTGTATTTTTAATCTCACTTATTTTGTCCTTCTTTCCCAAAGCTCTGTAATATTTACAGACAATTTTTCAAATTTTTCTTTGTGCTCATCCAGTGTCTTTTTAATATCTTTTATTTCTTTAGCCATATTGTCCTTCAACTCCATGATTTGATTTAGGAGATTTATATGAACTTCATTGATTAGCTGTTTCAAGTCCTGTGTCTTGTCTAGAACTTTGGCCTATTCCTTTTCTTGGGTCATATCTTCCTTTCTCTTAGTATGGCTTGTGATATTTTGCTGATGTCCAGTCATCTGATTCTGATGCTGAGTTTACTCTGATATTCAGCATCTATCTCTTGCCCAGGTATTTACTGTTAAGAAGCTGTGTACTTCTGCTGTTCTTTGACTCTTGGATCAACTTGTTCAAGATATTTAGGATTGTCCCAGTTTAACTTCTGAAATCAGGGCTAATGAGCCAGTAATGGAATGTAAGCCAGTATCCAAGGTCCTTGGAGAAGGTGTCAGTAAAGGAAACCTGTTTGCCACTTTTATTTATTTTCTACTATTCTTTCCTTTTCATGAACTTTTGTGATCGGGCCAACAGATGGTACTCTTTAGCAGACCTCTCAGCTCAGACTACAGGTGTTAGGGGGATTGCATTCAGTGTAACTCTGCATGTGGGTAGGTGGTGCAGAAGAAATGTCCTCAGTGCTGGCCATGCCTCAAAAACAAACTCAGAAGCTATTCTCATCTCTATACAGACCCCACTCTCCCTCCCTCTGTTCCCTCAACCAAAAGCCTCAGGCAGTAGGGAGGGTGATTGAGACGGCAAATTATCTTTAGCTCCCTGGTGGTTCTCAGTGCAAACAATGTCATGGCCTGACCTGGGCTGGAAGTAGCAGACCAAGTTCACTAACCAAAATTTGAATTTGCTCTAGGCTGCATTCCTCCCTCTCCCCTTTCTTGGGGAAGAGGACCTCTGCAACTCACTCAGTCCATAGCATCTGCTATCCACAGCCACTGCAGTCTGCTGACTTCTGTTTTCTCTAAAGATGGGGAGAGGGGTTCCTGCTGCTGCTTTTACACCTTTACTTATGGGATTTTTTCAACCAAGTGAGTTTCCTTTCCTTCACCCTTATCTGTTCTAGGTCATATCTAGCCTTCCACTGATCCTGAGCCACAGAGCAGTCCTCTAGGCAGGGTCCTCCTGTCCTCTAGCTATTTTTTCTGGGAGGAAGTGATCTTTTTGTCTGTCTTTTTCACCAGCTTCCTGGAAGTCCCAGAATAGCTTTCTTAATTACCATTTTGGAGTGTTCACTGCAGGTTTATAGATACACAACTGAATTCTGATTTTGCTGCCATCTCCCAGACCCATTCACCAGCACCAGGAATCAAAAACAGTTCACAGCATCCCATCAGGCTCTCTGGACTGGAACCCACAGAGACTCAATGGAAAAGACTGTGGACTTGCAATTTCTCCAGCATGGCTCTATGTCTTCCCCTCTATTCACAACATCAGCAGCAGGGACGGAACCCCCAAAAGAATCATATTCCCAGCCTGAATTCAAAGAGACCTCTGTCCATGTAGGGCAGTTCCTACAGGTAGGTAATCAGGAACATTTTCCCTATAGTACAGGGGTCCTTAACAAGGGTTCCACGAGTTTAAACTGAAATTCAAAATAACATTACTCTTGTGGGGATGTGCTGTTGCAGGTGTGATATATTTATTAGATAATACAAAGTATAGTGTGGACTTATTAAGGGGTCTGTGGTTTTCACCAGTCTGGCAAAGGATTCTATGGAACAAAAACGGTTAAGAACTCCTGCTGTAGTGGGACCCTAGCCTCTAGCTCTAGCAATAGTAAGGACCAACAGTGTTGTTTTTGCACTCACTGTCTGCTCATCTTCATTCTTTAGGAGGCATCAGGAACTGAACCTGGGACCTCCCATGTTCAGGGAAGGAGGTGTCAAACCATTTGAGCCACCTACACTTCATACCTGATGTGCCTTTTACTGTTTCCCTGTTGTGTCATCATGTTGTTGCAAGTAACTATGTTGTTGTTACTGAAGAGGTTACATGGAGGTTACTTGGTGTTGTTACATGGGAGGTTCCCACCTCCCATGTGGAAAGGAGGTGTCAAACCATTTGAGCCACTACCACTTCTTGCTTGTTGTGACTTGCATTGTTTCCCTGTTGTGTCATCATGTTGTTGCAAGTAACTATTATTGAAAGTAACTATGAATCTTGTACTTCAAAGAATGAAGCTTGGTGGAATAGAACAGATAAAACACGGGGCATTTTTGGGGCATTGAAATTGTTCTGTATGATCTTGCAATGATGGATTCAGTCTATGATAAATTTCATCAAAATTTATAAAATTGCATGTTCCAAAATGTAAACCATAATGTAAATCATTGACCATGTTTAGTAGCAATGCTTCAGTATTTGACCATCAATTGTAACAAATGTACTATCCACATGTAAAATGTTATTAATATGGGAAAGTGGAAAGGGGGGAGGATACTGTGCATATGGGAATCTCCAATATTCTCTACATGACTTTTCTGTTACCTAAAGCTTCTTTGAAGATAAAATGAAAAAAAAAAAAAAAAAAGACACTGGGGGAATAAATGGAAGAAAAATGTCACTACATACAAGACAATAGATGTTACAGTGATGAAAGCCATAATGTCAAACATTTTTTAATTTCATTCTTTATTATTTCAAATTATTATTATTATTATTTTATTATGGGTAAAAATCAAAATTCTCACAATACATACAAACATTTGCAAAATGATATATAAATATATATGCATATATGTGTATTTGCTTACAAAAATGTTATATATATATA
>JAKSZT010000751.1:229796-273802 GCA_026826555.1 Tolypeutes matacus
TGGGGTGGTGATGTCCACTCCACCTCCAAGTGAGAGAGGGCTTATATCCCATGGATATGGTGGGTGGGATGATCCTGCCTGCAGATGCAGGCCCTCTCCATTCCCTGGGATGACCATTGCCCATCGTTGTCTCCTCACCAGGTGACTTGGATGAGTCCATTGAGCTGTAGGGTAGGAGTTGCAGCTCCACCTAGATTTCATGCACACCTGGCACATAGGTAGGTGGGAGGCTCCAGTCTCTGGAAGTATTCCTAAAAACTCCAGCATCGCATATAGGTTTGAATAGAAGGGACTGGTGAACCATGTGCAGGGAGGGCTTATTTGAGTCTAATTCTGTCACTCTCAGGAGCACAGATTCCAAAATAGAACCCACTGATAAGGCATAATTTTTTGTCATTTTTAAAACTATCATTATTATTTAATTTTCTTATTAATTTCATTTGGTAATGTTGGCTTCATTATTAATGAATTTATAGATAATAGAATTGCTACAACTGTGGCAGGAGTGTGTCATTGGTGCAGGGTGTCAATGATGTGGGTTGCATGAGAGGAAGTTGACCTGGGGCATATGTACAAGGTATATGAATGAGTTTCAATGTTCATGGGGCATTGTCATGGTGGGTGGAGATCCACACAATCACTGAAAGAATATCCAATTCCCATCTTGGTGAGTTCTGCCACATTTGCTAATGGGACAACAAGAATCCCCTAAGTACAAGGGCATTGACTAGTGAAGTAGGATGGAATTTTGATGGGCACTTCATATTGATGACTGTACTTATGAACCTTTTCTTTTGAAATTGAAAGATAGCCTAGTATTCTAGGTTGCTAAGAGTCATCTCCTGAGTGCCTCCTTGTTGCCCAAATGTGATCTCTCTCTAAGCCAAACTCAGCATATAAATGCATTACCTTCCCACTGGCATGGGACATGACTCCTGGGGATGAGACACCCTGGCACCTTGGGATTACTATCAAGCACCAACTAGCGATGCAACTGGAAAAACACCTTGAAAAAAAGGAGGAAATAGTAAATACAAATGAGTTTACATGGCAAACAGACTTCAAAGTGTGTTGGGAGGTTATCCCAGAGGTTACACTTATTCACATCTCAGCAGGATCACACTGACTGCCACAGTAGAAGTGCTATCAAATAGTGGGGTTACTGAGGGCTCTGGAGGTATCCATACACTATGGGCAGGGTAGACAGCCTTGGAGTTTGGTACCCTGCCAATGGGACCTACTTTGGAATTTATGCTCCCCAGTGTGACAGAGTTGGACTCAGTTGTGGTTTCCCTACATATGATTCTTCTGCCCCTTCTATTTGAACATATAGTTAGTCCTAGAGTTGATAGTTTTTGTCCAAGAGACTTAAATCTTTAGGCTTTCCATATGCCAGTTCAGTCCTGAACTTCAAGAGTTTGAACACCTATTCACCAGTTCATTGGACACACCCAGTACAACTAAGAAAGAAATGATGATGGACGATAACCATCCCAAGGAACAGAGAGAGTGTACAACTGCAAGCAAGATAGTCCAATCCATCTGCCTGAAGGGACATAAACCCCTTCTCAATTATAGGTGGAGTGGGCATCAACAACCGAGAATCCTCAGTATTGGGGAATGAATGATGGCAGAGGGAAAAATAGATGTAATATGGGGGCATTTTTGGGACATTGGAATTGCCTTGAATGTCATTGCAATGACAAATACAAGATTATATGTCTTATCATAGCTTATACAATGGTGTGGGAGCTTAAACTATAATGTAAACTATAGTCCACATGTAGTAGCAATGCTCCAATCTGTGTTCATCAATTGTAACAAAAGTACCACCCTAGTGAATATTATTTGTTAAGGTGGAAATGTGCAGCAGTAGTAGTGAGTGGTGCATATGGTAATCCCCTACATTTTTCAGATGACATTTCTGTGATCTAAGTATGTTTTAAAAAATTAAAAAACTATAACAAAAAATAGGTAGACCATTCTCTCATACCATAGAACTAATTCATAGGATTAGGTGAACATGGGATTTGTGGGTATGATGTTGAAAGTGCTGGAGTGGGAATGCTCTTATGGCAATATGACAAAGTAATGTCACTGGTTTAGGGTGTAGGTTGCGGGGGCATTCAGGAAGGGGTGCATCTGGAGTAGGCTCCTGGGGTGTGTCTGAGTGTCCATCTTGTCATAAAATGTTGTGTCAGGGAGTGGAGACCCACACAGTGAGTGGGAAGGAGATGGACCCCCATCTTTGGGAGGACCGATTCATCCAGAAACAAACAGGTGGGTGTCTCTTAGGTGTAAGGGTTTATCCTAATAGAAGAGGATAATCAGTGTGTCAAGACATCTTGTTGCATGTAACTATGAATCTTGTCATCCAATGAATCAAGACAGGGGAGTATCAAGTGGCCAAGGGGGATTGGGGAGAAGGAATAGAAAAGATCAAACAGGGGGTAAGACCTTCCTTCATCTTCAAGGAAGGTTTAGATCACAGGGTCATGGGAAAGGTTTTTCATTACCTTATAGTAATGGACACAGGACATGGTAAATATCATTAGAAATTATTAAACTGTACCATCTAAATAGTAAACCATTGACAATGTTTAGTAGCGATGCTTCACTATCTGTATAACAGTTATAACAATGCTACCATACACATAAAAAGGGTTTTAATATGGGATGAGGAAAGGGGAAGGAGGTTGGGTATATGGGAGTCTCTAGTATTCTGTGTGTGACTTTGCTGTGACCTAAAACTTCTTTGAAAATTAAATGAAAATTTGAAAGACACAGGGGAGTGAGAGGGAGCAGGTGCCATGGTATAGGATGGACACTCGATAATGCAGTGATAAAAAGAAAAATGATAAAAAAATTAAAAAAAAATTTTTTTTGTTTTTTCACATTTTTTTAATATTCCAATCCTTTCATTTTATTTTATTTCTACTATTTTTTTAAGTTTCCATATATTTTATCTCATATTTAAACTTATCACCCGATAGTGCAGTGATAAAAGGAAACAAAAATATAATAAACTTTTATTTTTTATTTTTTAGTTTTTTTGGTTTTTTCCCATTTTTGTAGTGTCTCAATCCTTTATATATTTATTTCTTTATTTTTTTATATTTTATATATATATATATATTTTTTTTAAAAAGGTGCTTAGATGACCTATATATGACACAGAAATTACAGGGATTCCCATGTTCCCCACCTCCCACACCTCCCGCAAAATCCCACACAAGCATCCTTCATCAGTGTGGCTCATCACCCTCAATGGATATACACATCCTGGGGCCTTGCCACCAAGCATAGACCACAGTTCACATCGTAGACCACATTCTCTCCCACACAGTTCTTAATGGTATATGCTGATTTAAAATAGCCTACATCTGTCACCACAACGGCACTAAGGACAACCCCCAAGTCCTGAAAAAGCCCCTGTATTTTAACTGCACTTCACCTCTCTGTCCCGAAAGGGTCCAGTGGCCACTGGCTCCACCTCACTGTTATAATTTCTTCCATTGCTAGACACACACACAATATGTGTACAACAGAATACCATTGCTAGACACATACATAATATGTGTACAACGGAATACCATTAAGTCCACTCTAGTTCATAGTTCTTCCCCCAATCCTGAGGGGACTGAGATGGTGATATCCACTCCATTTCCAAGTGAGAGAGGCTTATATCCCATGGATACAGTGGATGGGATTATCCTGCCTGCAGCTGCAGGCCCTTTCCATTCCCTGAGATGGCTGTTACCCATCATCGTCTCCTCACTAGGTGACTTGGATGAGTCTATTGAGCTGTAGAGTAAGAGTTGCAGCTTCATGGAGATTCCAGGCACAGCTGGCCCATAAGTAGGTTAGAGTCTCCAGTCTCTGGAAGTACACCTAAAAACTCCAGCATCACATATAGGTTTGAATAGAAAGGACTGATGAACCATGTGCAGGGAGGACTTATTTGAGTCCAACTCTGTCACTCTCAGGAGAACAGTTTCCAAAGTAGAGCCCACTGATAAGGCATCAGTTTCTGGGGCTATCCCCCCTTATATAGGACCTGGGTGTCTCCAGAGACCTCAGGAGCCCTCTGTGTGGGGTTATATCCACTTTGGTGTTCTATGAGATCCTACTGAGGTGTGCATAAGCATTACCTCTGGGATGACCTCTCAACTCTCTTTGAAGTCTCAGCCACATGAACTCCTTTGTCTTTTCCCCCTTTTATTCAAGGTCTTTTTCCAGTTGTGTTGCTAGTTGGCACTTGGTATTAATCCCTCATTGACAAGAAGGCTCATCCCCCGGAGTCATGTCCCATGTTGGGGGGAAGGTAATGCATTCATATGCTGAGTTTGGCTTAGAGAGAGGCCACATTTGAGCACCTAGGAGGCTCTCAGATGGCAACCTTTAGACATCCTATAACAGTAGGCTAAGTTTCAATTACAAGAGCAAAGACTCACAAGGCTAGTCGTCAATAACAAGAACTCATCAGTGGGCCATCCTCTTTTGCCAGACACTGTCCCTGCACTCAGTGTACTGTTGCTGCTCCCTTGGAGAATGTGGCAGAACTCTCCAGGCTGGGAATTCAGATTCCCTCATTTATTGAGTGATTGCCCACCCACTGTGACCATGCCCCATCCTTTGATCATTTGAACAATTTTATATATCTTTCATGTATATTCAGATGAACTTACTCCCATGAATCCTCCATCCCAGACACCCCCCACCAATGATCCTCTGCAGCCCCCATTGTACCCCTTCTGTGATCTAAACCTTCCTTGAAGATGAAGTCCACGTAATAACAAAATACAATTAATAAGAAAATGAAATAATAATTATAAGCTTAAATGTATATCCATTGCAGGTGATGTGTCACACTAATGAAAGATGTTTATGTGGGATGTTATGGGAAGTATGGGAGATGGGGAACATTGGAATCCCTGTAATTTTTGTGTAACATTTAAGTAACCTAAGCATCTTTTAAGATATAAATATATATATATATATTAAATATGTCAGTAAATTTTTAAAAATTAAAAAGCTATTACAAAAAATAGGTAGACCATTCTATCACACCATAAACACAAATAAATTCAAAATTGTATGATACCAGTTATTTAATATGCAAATATAAATCAACTTTTAAAGTTGAAATTAGATTAGTAATGTAGGGTTGTGACAGGATAGATGGATTGCAAGGTGACAGCCAAGAGGTGAGGAGTTTTTCTTTTTCCTTTTTTAAAATTTTATTTTCAGATCCCTCCAACAGAATTTTTTTAAAGATTTTATTTTATTTATTTCTCTCTTCCTCACTGTTTTGCACTTACTGTTTGCTCTATGTGTGTTCTTCTGTGTCTGCTTGTCTTCTCTTTATGCAGCACCAGGAACCAATCCTGGGACCTTCCAGAGTGGAAGATAGGTGTTCAGTCTCTTGTACCACCTCAGCTTCCTGGTCTGCTGTGACACTTATTGTCTCTCCTCTTTATCTCTTTTTGTTGCATCATCTTGCTGTGACAGCTCTCTGTGTGGGCCAGCACTCCATGTGGGCCAGCACTCCTGCATGGTCCAGTTCTCCTTTGTGGGCCAGCATGCTACATAGGCCACCTCACCACACAGGCTAGCTTGTCTTTCACCAGGAGGCCCCAGGAATTGAATCCTGGACCTACTATATGGTAGACTGGAGCCCAATCACTTGAGTCACATCCATTTCCATGAGTTTTTCTTTAGGGGGTAATGAATTTTTTCTGAAACTATTTTGGTGATAATGGCACAACATTTTGATTATACTAAGACCCATTGATTATACAATTAGGATAGATTGTAAGGTATGTGTCTATATCTCAATTAAACTTCATTAAAATAAATAAATATGCTAGAATACCTAAAAAGAACAGTTATGTACATCAGGGGAATCATAGGAAGATTAAGAGGTGATGACATTTTGGTTTTGTATTTTGTTTATTATTATTGAAATAATGGAAATGTTCTAATAATGATTGAAGTGATGAATACACAACTATGTAATTATGTCAAATACCATTGACAATACACTTTGGATGGACTGCATTCTTTACTAATATGTAGCCTTAAAACTGATTTGTTTTTTTAAAAACTTAGTTGTAAATTTTCCATATTTGCCTGCTCTGGAACTTAATGTTTTGGTAATTAATGTCAATGACAGAATTTTCAAATGTCAACCATAAAAATGGCATTGCCTATGGGTATGGAAGGTTTTGGAATCTAATAGATATTTTATTAACAAAATGATTATTGAAGTACGTTTTTCCTGGATATTTCCTACTGGGAAATTAGTAATGGGAAATGGGAATGATTTGGACCTCTGCCCAGCACAGTGAACTACTGGGTGCATGATTCTCACACACACTGATAAAGCTTCTAGTAACAGAGATGAAGTATTGTTTAATCTAATATTAGGAACAGAGTGACCATATCTGTTCCTCCCATTCAGATATGTAATCACTGACCTAGGAATGGGAACCAGAGAACTACATTCATTTATGTGGGAAAGACTCCAAAATCACAGACTTCACACATTTTCCTATCCCCAAACCTATAAAATTTCCAGTTGATATTCACAAAATCATCCATCAGATATCCAATCGTTTGCCCAACCCCTCAAACAATATCCATCAGAGGAACAAAATTACTGATGCTCACAACCTCCCAAACTCTGAATAAATGATTTCCTATGATTTTTCATTACATTCTCCACAATGAATTTTCTGGAAATCCCTCAAGGAGTTTAATCCTTCTAATGAAGTCTTCTTCCTCTTACTTAATGTTTTGCAGTTACTCTTAATTTTAATATTCATTTTATTTACCGCCCCCCCCTTGCTGCTTGTGCTCTCTGTGTCCATTTGCTGTGCATTTTTCTGTGTCTGATTGTCTCCTTTTGTTGCATCATCTTGCTGGGCCAACTTACTGCACCGTGTGGGCCATCAGCACACCATGCCACGTGGGCAAGCCTGCTCCCACCAGGAGTCCCCAGGAATTGAACCTGGAGCCTCCCACAGGGTAAATAGGAGCCCAACCACTGAATCCACACCCACCTCCCTGTGGTTATTCTTAAACTGAGTTTCCTTTAGCACATTAAGGCTTAGCTTTGACTGAATGATAATGCATAGTGTTTACAGACCTATTGTTTTACTCTTTTGGAGTTCACATATTTAATTTAAAAGATAAATGAGGAATTAAGAGAATCCCACATTGACTACAGGTGTAGAATTCCTCACATGTGATTTTTCTCATTAGCTTATTAGAGTGGTAGAAGAGACCTCTCCAATTCCATTATAATTACATTATGTGTTTTCTCACATAGTGTATTATTTATCTATTAAGGGCTTTGCTACATAACATGCATATGGATTCTCACCAGTATGAATGTTATTAGATTATCTGAATAAGTAATAATGATGACAGGAATTTCTGAACACATTAAAAACATTGTGTCTTCAGAATGTGAGTTCTCTGGTATGTTTAAAGATTATATCTTTGGCTGGAGTCTCTTAAATATGCAAAATATTCATAGCATGAGTTGTTACATTTAAAATAAGAATATTGACTGACTATTTCAAATTGTTTACATTCATAGGGATTCTCTCCATTTCAGTAATTTCCTATTGTCTAAGGCCAGAAAAATTAAGGTTTCCCCATACATATGATATTATGGTTTCTGTCTAGCATGAATTCTGTAATGTTGCCTGATGACAGAAATACAGGTGAAAGATTCCCTACATAGAAAACATTCACATAGTTTTTCTACAGTGTGAGTTCTCTTATGGTGTTTAAGATTAAAAAAATGACTGATGTTTATCACACATAAATAACACTTATAGGGTTTCTCTCCAATGTGAGCTCACTCATGTTATTGAAGATGGGAATGTTGAAGGAAAGCTTTCCCACATTGATGAAACTCATATGGCTTCTCTCAATTGTTAGTTGTCTCATGTCATCTAAGATTAGAATAATTATGGAATGCTTTCCCATATTGATGATATTCATAGAGTTTATCTCCAGTGTGAGTTTTTTAATGTTTCTTAATGGAAGAGGGATGAAAGAAGCCTTTTCCAAAAGTACTGTATTCATAGTATTTCTCTCCAGTGAGAGTTCTCTCTTGTAATTGAAGACAGGAATGTCAACTGAAAGCTTCCCGGAAAAGAAGACATTCATAGGGTTTCTCTCCAGTGTGATTTCTCTCATGAGGTTTTAGGGAAGATTGATGGCATTCATATAGTCTCTCTCTAGTGTGAGTTCTCTGATGTTTTTTTATGGAAGAGGAGTGACTGAAGACTTTCCCACAAAGATGACATTCATGGGATTTCTCTCCAGTATGAGTTCTCTCATGTTCTTTTAGGGAAGAGGATTGACTGAAGGCTTTCCCACAAAGATGGCATTCATATGGTTTCTCTCCAGTGTGAATTCTCTGATGATTTTTCAGAAAAGAGAAGTGACTGAAGGCTTTCCCACAAAGATGACATTCATAGGGTTTCTTTCCAGTGTGAGTTCTCTCATGTAATTTAAGATGAGCATATTTACTGAAGGCTTTTCCACATAGATAACATTCATGGGCTTTCTCTCCAGTGTGAGTTCTCTCATGTTCTTTTAGGGAAGAAGAGTGACTGAAGGCTTTCCCACAAAGATGACATTTATAGGGTTTCTCTTCAGTGTGAGTTCTCTCATGGACATTAATAAGAGCATATCGTCTGAACACTTTCCCACCTATTTGACATTCATGGGGTTTCTCTCCAGTGTGAGTTCTCTCATATTCTTTAAGATAAGCATATCATCTGAAGGCTTTCCCACATAGATGATATTCATGGGGTTTCTCTCCAGTGTGAGTTCTCTCATGTTCTTTAAGATTAGCATATCGTGTGAAGGCTTTCCCACAGAGATGACATTCATGGGGTTTCTCTCCAGTGTGAGTTCTCTCATGTTGTTTTAGGGAAGAGGATTGACTGAAGGCTTTCCCACATAGATGATATTAATGGGGTTTCTCTCCAGTGTGACTTCTCTCATGTTGTTGAAGATGGGAATTTTGACTGAAAATTTTCCCGCATACATGACATTCATGGGGTTTCTTGCCAATGGGAATGCCATTGTATTGTCTGAGGTCAGAGCATTGCATATTAACACTTTGGGAACATTCATATGATTTACTTCTAGGGTGAATATGTTTGTGTTGATAAAAGATGAATGATTACTGAGGACTGTTGGAGGTGGTTTCCTCAAATAGGATTTCTTTGTCATATGAATGAATGCATTTTGGTTCACTGTGGATGTGTGAGATGAATCTTCTTGCATATAATTATTTTTAAAGGAATTCTTTTGGGTGTGAGATCTCTGTGGTGGGGAATGAGATGTGAGACTGTCAAACATTTATCCAAAACAATGAATTTCTTCATTTCCCTACATATGAAACCTAGACTAATCCACTACTGATTGTCTCCAATTAAAATATTTGCCATTTTGGTTTCATATACACATTATTCTACTCCATACACAGAGATATTCTCTATTATAACAATCTAATTGCAGAAGAATCTGATAATTTTGAGCTTCATGATGTTTCGAATATTATGTATATGAAACACTTTTATGCATTTTTAAAAATATGAACACAGGAAAGAGTTCATGTTTAGGCTAATTTTTACCTTAATTCAAGCTATCATAGTGTTTTGCTGGATTAGCACTTAATCCCGACATTAATTACAATTTCATGATTTTACTAGATTCCTAATTCATTCCTCCCCTAGGCATCTATTTGGAATACTAGGGTACACAAAATTAAGCTTAGCAATGTCATGCTTTTAGAGGTGTCTTTCCTGGTTGGTTGTCTATTATTTCTATCATTTCACTTGTTTTAAAGGTACTTTTCCTCCTTGTAGTAATTTAAAAACAAAACAAAATAAACTGTTAGAATAGCATTAGGGGGACAAAATTTTTGGAAAGTTCCAGGTATCTCTTTCAGTATGTTTCCCACATTCACAATTACCTGGGAAAGAATATCAAATTAATGAATACTTTAGGGATAAGAAAACATTATAGGACATTATAATCAGAAGATTTCCAAGCATGGAATATGAGAAAAAATAAGTTGGGATGTCAAGGAGGTAAAAAAGAAGGAAAATATTTCAAGAATAGGACCAGGACAAGGGTCATTTGAAGGTTTACTTGCAATAACAAATGAATATCCCTTTCATAATGCCAATGACCCTTGACAAAACTTGAGAAATATATGGAATAAACACATGTGACTAAAATTTCCCCAATATCCACAGCTACATTTTAGAAATCATAACTCATGAAAGTAAACCTAAAGAAAACATAATTTACTTAAGGAATTCTGAAGGTAAAATATTCAATCACATACTCACTATATCATGAGACCCCTCTTCTGATGCACAGGTCCTTAGAGTTCACCTGAAATCGGGTGTTGAGGAAATCCTATTCCTTCTTTCCACATTTCTCCTTGTTCCAGCTGGGAAAGAACATCAGTTTTGCAGACTTGATATCCTGTTTGTATGAAAAAAATGTTACATAGATTTTGAATTCTGGTAGTAACAGAGCATGATCATGGTATATATAGCAGGTTACCAAAGAATAAGGTAAGCATTGAAGGTCAGTAAGGCAACAAAACATAGAACTCAGATCATTGATAATATTTCAACAGAAATTGTAACTCTTGACCTTTTGCCCATTTCAATGAGGACCACTGGTTATTATTACCCATGCACTAGTACAAAGAGAAACTGCAGTATCATCTGTATTCTCAATGGGGAGAAATCTGTGTTTTCAAAGCGATTGACTATTATGTTCACCAATAATCCAATTAACATAAATCTCAGAAGAATTATCTAAATTGTATATGGAAAAGGATATATGCAATGTTTTTACTACTATGTTCTGAAGCTTTAGTATAGCCTTTGGATCAGAATACTTATTTTACTGTAGTGAGTTATTTATCCATACAAAAAGTATTCATTTATTTCTCAGAAGAAAGACATTAAATTGTAGGCAAGAAGATTAAATTCTATTGGGGTGAACTAAATGTACATAAAAATAAGGGAATATTCACTTAGGCAGTATTATTTTTCATAACAATATAAATGTATTAAAAGTATAAAATATGATATATAAGAAAATAAAGATTATACAATATGGAGACATTCATATTTGAATAAATAAATGGAATATTTTTTATGATAAGCATATAGATTGATTAACAGATGATAGATAGATAGATCGATGGATAGTTTAGACAGATGATAGATAGATAAGATATAAATATAAATGGTAGAATAATTTTGAGAGTCTCACTTACTGAGACCAGGTTATTTGACATTCTCCAGCATCACTTTTTTGAACTACTTTCACTGGGATGTGTTTAACATGTCCCACTCTTCCTGGGTGATGTCTACAGCCACATCTTTGAAGGTCATGTACTCCTAAAACATCACAGAAATGTGTGTTCACACAGCACTATCCTAACCAATGTCCTGAGTGTGATGTACAAAATAATAAGCACTAAAGAAGAAGAAACTGTATACATAAAACACAAATTGTGTATGGGGTTCCAGTAACATCATTATCAATGCTGAATTGTCATCTGCCTTTCAGATGCACTCACAGACACATGCATATTTTGAATACATAACACCCCATTGTAAAAGAAAATCACATGACACAGGATGTTATATACACCTGGAAATTTCCCAATAAACTTGTAATTATGCCTTCTTTCTGACGATTATAAAGCTTTCATCCAAGCATTCAAACCTAAATCAATCTTTCCAAAAATTCTAAGTAAATTTACAGACTTATTGTAAGGTGAGAAATATCCATGATATTTCATTTTAAAGAATGAGTATGGTTAGATTATTCCCCTATACAGATGAACTTATTTTCCTTTCATTTATAAAATTGTTTAAGAATATGTTATGCATTTTGACAAATGAAAGTTAATGTGTGAATTGTTTTCTATCTAAATTCACTTCAAGTGTCTATTACTGACTAAAATAGCAGGAAATTTGAAGAAATATCCATAATTCTGCTAAACTGAATAGGTATCAAATTGGTAAGTCCTGCTTTCCTCAGTACTACATAACTCAGGTATTCATTGTAAGGTGTAAATACAGATGGTTCAGGGTCCTGAGCCAGGGACTCCTGAGACAGTTGTATGGATACATGGCCTTAGACTGACCATTCTTGTGGAAGGAGACTTCACATTCTCAACTTTTTCTGTGGTCTACCAATACATTTTCATTGTTTTGCTTTTATCTTCATGCCATCTGTGTGTGAAAGATTAAAAGAATCTCTCCAAATTTTCAAAAATTTTCACAAAAAAATTAAATTTCATTCTACCAGTTATAAAGCTCCTGAAACCACAGCTGCACTGAAGGAAAAAACAATTCCTATACATTGCATCCATTTATAAAATTTGAATAAATTTTATTTAGAAAATTGAAGTTGGAAAATCACCTTACAGTGGTAAGGTGATTTTAGTTTTCTTTTAAAAATATTTCAAAATTTGCAAATATGTTCTATCAGCATTTTAAGAAAATTTAATTGGGGGAAAATAAATAAGTTATTCCTCATTTACTTTAATTTATTAACCTTCTCATTATTCTGGCAAATATGCCTACCCCTATACCACAATATCTTTAATGTTGGATTGACTTCACAGCTGAAAAGTCAGCCTCTCTTCTGACTATAAACTTCTCTTCCTACTCATTTCTGTCACCTCTATTCATTACATGCCAGGGCTAATCTCAGGCATGAACATGAACAGCTAGAAGAACGAGTAAGTGATACCAAAGACAGAACAGCTGAAACTGAAGAAAGTAAAGAACAGAGAGAGAAAAGAATGAGAAAAAGTGCCAGGGACTCAGGGAGTGGAATGACAACATAAAACATAACACCATATGTGTAATTGTATTTCCAGAATTGGAAGAGAAGGGAAAAGGAGGAGAAAGACTATTTGAGGAAATAATATCTAAAAAATCCCCACCTCTCAAAAAAGAAATGAACTTACATGTGCAAGAAGTGCGTGTATCCCAATCAGAATATATCTAAATAGGTCTATTCTAAAACACATACTATTCAGAATGTCAAACATCAAAGATAAAGAGAAAATCCTGAGAACAGCAAGGGAAAAGTAAACCATCACATACAAGGGGCACCTGGTAAGACAGTGCAGATTTCTCATCAGAAATGATGGAGACAAGAGGACAGTGGTATGATACAAGTAGGAGACTGAAAGAGAAAAACTGCCAACTAAGAATTTTGTATCCAGCAAATATCTCCTTCAAATATGAAGGTGAGTATAAAATATTCACCAACAAACTAAGAGAGCTCAAAAAAAAGAACCCATCTTTGCAGGAAATGGTGAAGGAAGCCTTAGAGCCTGAAAGAAAAAGACTGGAGAGAGAGGCTGTGAGCAGTGTATAGAAGAAGGAATAGGAGAAAAGATAACCAAAAGATTAAAATAAAGGATGAAAACAAAATACAGCAAATGGAAACCATAGAATATGATGAAAGTAAATAATGGGTTTACAATGAATGGTTTTTGGTATTACTACATAGTTGTGCATTCATCATTTTAATCATGATTAGAGCACTTTCTTTCTTACAGTGATAGTAATAAACAAATAAACAAAGTGGATGAAGTGTATGCTTTAGTAATACGTATCCAAAAAATGATTTCCAAAAATAATGCATTTACAGTAATATCATTGAATGTGAATGGATTAATCTCCCCAACCAAAGATATAGGCTCACAGAATGGATAAAAAATGAGCCAACTATATTCTATCTACAAGAGAATCACGTTAGGCCCAGGGATACAAACCAGCTAAAAGTGAAAGGTTGGAAAAATATACTCCATACAAATAGTAACCAAAAAAGGGGAGGGGTAGCTATCATAATATGAGACAAAAACTGACTTTAAATGCAAGAGTTATAAGAGATACTGAAGGCCATTATATATTAATAAAATAGAATATCCATCAGGAAGATAAAAGTCATAAATATCTATTGCACTAAATCAGGGTACCCCAAAATACAAGAGGCAAACTGGTAAAATTATAGAAATCTCTACAATAATCATTGGAGACTTCAACACAACAAACACATAACTAGATAGAACTGCTAGAAAGAATATCAAAAAGGAAACAGAGAATTTGAACTATATGATAATGAGTTAGACCTAAAAGACATATAAAAGAACATTGCACCAAAATTCAGTAAGTTATACATTCTTCTCAAGTGCCAATGGATCTTTCTCTAGGGTAGACCACATGGGCACAATGTAGCTCTCAATAAATATAAAAAGTTTTAAATTTTATAAAGTAACTTCTCAGAACATAATGGAATGAAACTACAAGTCAATATTAAGAAAGAGGTAAATTCACAAAAGTGTGGAGGCTAAACACTGCACTCCTAAATAATCAGGTGGTCAAAGAAGAAATTGCAAGTGAAATCTGTATACATATTGAGAAAAAATGAAAACAAGACCACAAATTATCAAAACTTATGGGATACTGCAAAAGCAGCCTTGAGAGGGAAGTGTATAGCACTAAACACCTATATTAAATAAGAAGAAAGAGCTAAAATCAATGATCTAACTGAATAATTGGAAAAACTGGAAAAACAACAGCTAACAAATCCAAAAGTAAGCAGAAGGAAAGAAATAATAAAGGTTAGAGCAGAAATCAATGAAATTGAGAACTAAAAAACAATAAATTCAATAAAAGAAAAAGCTGTTTTTTGAAAAGATCAATAAAATTGACAACCCCCTATCTAGACAAATAAAGAAACAAGAGAGATGCAAATAAATACAATCAGAAATAAATGGGGGGAGGTTACAAGTGACCCCACAAAAATAAAAACGGTCACAAGAGAATATTATGAGAAACTCTATGCCAACAAACAAGGCAATCTAGATGAAATGGACAAGTTCCTAGAAATACACAAATAACCTACACTGTCACTACAAGAAATGCAAGAACTTAACAAACCAATTGCATTTAAATATTGAATCCATCATCAAAAATCTCTCAACAAAGAAAAGTCCAGGACCACATGGCTTGATGTTGAATTCTCCCAAGCATTTTGAAAAGAATTAACACCAATCCTGTTTAAACTCATCCAAGAAATTGAAGAGGAGGGAAAATTACCCAACACATTTTATGAAGCCAACATCACCCTAATTCCAAAGCCAGATAAAGACACAACAAGAAAAGAAAATTTCAGAAAAAATTTTCTAATGAACATAGATGCAAAAAGTTCTCAACAAATACTTACAAATCAAATTCAACAGCATATCAAAAGATTTGTACATCATGGCCCAGTGGGAATTATTCCTGGGATGCAAGGTTGGTCCAACACAAGACAATCAATATACATAATACACCACATTAATAAATTGAAGGACAAAAATATACATGATCATTTCAAATGATGCAGAAAAGACATTTGACAAAATCCAGCACCTATTCTTGATAAAAATAATTCAAAGATAGGAATAGAAGGAAATTTCCTCAATATGGTAAAAAGCATATATGAAAACCCACAGCCATCATTGTACTCAATGGAGAATGGTTGAAAGCTTTACCTCTAAGATTGGTAACAAGACAAGGATGGCCACTTTCACTGTTGTTATTCAACATGGTACTAGGAGTTCTAACTAGAGGAATTAGACAAGTAAAAGTTAAAGGCATTCAAATATAAAAGAGGAAGAAAGACTCTATTTGTGGATGACATGATTCTATAATTTTAAATTTCTGAAATTTCTATGATAAATCTACTTGAGCTAATAAATGAGTTCAGCAAAATGGCAGGATGCATGATAAACCTGCAAAAATCAGTAATGTTTTTATATACCGGTATTAAACAATCTGAGGAGGAAATCAGGGGAAAACTTCCATTTATAATAGCAACAAGAATATTCAAATACATAGGAATCAATTAAACCAAAGAAGTACAGGATCAATATGCAGAAAACTAAAAATAAAATTGCTAAAAGAAATCAATGAAGACCTAAATAAATGGAAAGACATTCTGTGCAAATGGATTGGAGGATGAAATATTATGAAGATAATTTCAGTGGTTCTTAAAATAATGTTTTGTGACCTCTCATCTGATTGTTCACTTTCGTAAAACAGCAATAAGTTAACCATGGATATTTTAAATTTTCTGTTAACTGCTGATAGTTTTTATTCTGATGCTTCCTTGAAAACACTTGCAAACAGCTACAGGCCAGTATGTTTTATCTTCAACATAAAGGGCTATCTCAGAGACCTATGGGAAGGACTATGCCAAGTTCTCTGAGGCACCAGTTTCTAATGACATTCCATAAATAACTTTGAGAGCATACTGTACTCATTCAAGATCTCCAGAATGTTAATGAAGAAGCTGATAAGTTCTTGAGATTGACAACAGAAGATCTAATGAAACACAGCTTAATTACTTAGGCCTAAGTGAACTGATAAAGAATGATCATAGTTTTCTTTGGATTATTGCTAATATTTTATTGTACTATTTTCTTGATACAAGAGGTCCCTTACTGAATTAAGCTATCTATAATTCATAAAACATTCATCTTTATGTCCTTGCCTGACCCCTCCAGAATTTGACTCATTAAATATTCTTAAATTCATGGTACTGTTACTATTTTCATAGATTCAACCAGGGTCGCTTCTCCTTGTTAAGAGGAAGTAATTGGAGAAAATGGTTATATAACCAAGTATTTGTGTTGTTAATTCAAGAACACAGAGGAAAGTCCAAATCAATTGCATATTACAGACTACACCTTGATATACCTGTCTGTTCTCCCCAAAATTGTGTTAAAGATTCAGCAGAAACTGTCAAATTAATTATAGCCTCAGCAAACTTAACTCTAAGCAGGCCTAACAATTTTCCTCCAGAAAACTGACTTCCTATGTGATCCTTTTACTTCACCTCTTAACCTTCATCTAAAATGCTGCAATGTTATTGACCCTGCTATTCTGCTATCTTTATCCAATGAGGGGATACCCCATGGCTGTAAACTGTTTATTCTAGACTAACTTTACATTTGTTAATGGTTATTTGAAAACTAGATTGTATATATTTACTATTTTTATTTTAACCACTCTATTTTCTTCTGTTTGAATCCATAAAAATCCTAAACTCCTCACAATCAAGGAGGCATATTTTTGGGCCATTGCTAGACCAATGATCTCTTTGCTGTCCTAGCAAATAAACTTTCTCACTTGGAACCACAGTATATCAGGAATTAGTCTTTAAAATGTATTGGAAGGAAAGAACCTGCTTTTGCTGAATATCAATAACACTATAAATACAACTGGTTGAGAGACTTATAAAGAGATCATAGAAGAGTTTGGAAAACTTATTATAGTAGTCCAAATGCCTCCACAAACTACAGGTTATCTTAACAATGCATGTCCACTTTCAGGTTTAAGGTACTGGATCTGCAAAACATTCACAACACAAATAAATTTTGGTCAGCTCTTCACATGAACTCTCAATAAAGCAGACCCTTGGATGCTAAGGACAAATGATAGTACTCCTAGTAATCAATTTATAAACAACATCACCTTGACTGTAGTTATATTGTTTTATCAGGCAATATTTTTATTGTGGAAATTTTATCAGATAGTTGCCTTGGCTGTAAATTACCTTAATAGCTGATAAATGTCTGGGCAATGTGGACTTGGTCTCCTCATAATCCCTTAGGAATTTTTTTTTATTGTCGGTAAAACTCAAATTTTTCACAATACAAACCAATATTTGTAAAATGATATATAGATATATATGCATATATGTGCATTTGCTCACATAAATATTATTTATATATATATATATATATATATACATATATATATATATATATTAAAAGACACTTAGATTACATAAATGTTACATAAAAATTACAGGATTTATAATAAATCTGAAACTTCTCACTGGACTACCCCCCTCAATATGCAGTTTCAGGCAAAACAGGATTTACCCAGGGAGTTAATGATTCTGGGTTTGTCTCTTTTGGCAGATAACTGCTACCTTGGCTGGGGTTAACACAAATGAAAACAGGTTTAGATATTTATCAATCACAATAAGAGAAATTACTGAATCTACTGCCAGAACTATAGCTTCACAAGTCATTAGAAATATGAGATAAAGTTGTTTTATACAATAACATTGCCAAATTGTCACTTATTTGCTTAAACAAGGAGGCATTTTTGTCATTACCAACATCACCTCTTGTACCTGGGTACACATTTCTGGGGAAGTTGAGACAAAATTGCTTGAAATAGTTAAATAGACCACATGGTTTAAAGAGGTAAGGCCATCCTAAAGGCCCTGATTTGATCATGTTAATTTCAGTTGGGTCAAATCATGGGTCCTGGGCTAGTATATTATGATGTAGACAGTTAGGTCTTTTATCACTCTATATTCACTCTAGGCTCCCTGGTATACTGTTTTCTCCCAAGGGTTTTGAATGTGAGTCCCCAGCCACTAGTGATTTCTTTATGTCTGGCATCATTTGCCCAGCAAATGATTTCTTTATATCTGGGATGATATAAAAATAATGATTGTGGAAAAATTGGCATCATGACCATCTATGAACCTAACATGAAAATAACCTGGAAGTACTACTCCAAGACGTTAGGCAGTAATTGAAAATGGGCTCAACATCTTATATTTTGATCACAACTCTCAATGGCTAAGAGTCAGATCAAACTGGGGGAAATTGTTAAATTAAGTAGGCCCTAGATGGAGTCCTGAAAGCTAAACCCTACATCAGCAAACTGAAGCTTAACTAGTTTCTAGCTCTTGTAAGTGCTCCTTTCCCCAGAACTTGAAACATAACCTGCCATAACTTGCCAGGTTATTTCCTCTCCTCCTTCTCCAGGAATATTGATCTCTTCTGTTTGTTTTTGTGAAGATATTTGTCCCCAGCTCCTATGATTTGTTTAAATTCTCTTCCTCACTTACTGCCCCATTTTCCTTACACTTTTCATTTGCTGGGTCTAGCAGCAGTTCAGTTTAACCTGCCCCCTCCATTTTTCTCTGTGAGGCTTTTCTGCCAAAAAATTTCTTCCCTACCAGGTTATCCTGCCTCTGAGAGTCAGAGAGGGTCTTTCCAGAAAGGTGGGACCCCCCAGAAAAGTCCATTCTGCATTTAATTAATTCCACCAACAGTAACTGGATTGAGTGAGTGCACCAGTTGGCCATAGCCGTTCTGCTGCAATTTTACTCCCAACCCCCCTAAAATGGGGGCCCTTTTATTTTCAGCATTCCTCAGCGGCTTGTCCTCAGCACTGCGTCTCTGTGGGCGTCTGTCTCCATACCTGGATATGTGTGGGGTTCTAACTCACTATTTTGAGTTCCTCTAAAAATCTGTTTCCCTGGTGAGAGGGATCCAGGCTGCTTGCTGCCTCTGGAGAACTCCCAAGTTTTGCACAGGACCCACTGAGACGGAAGGGAAGAGGACCAGTAGGTCCTGGATGGAAGTTTCCTACCTGATATTTTTCTTTCTTCAATTCAGCATTTGTGGAGTCCTCTAACATTATCCAGTGTATCAGGGGAGGTTATTTTCAGGGTACGGCTTCCATCACTGACGTCGCCCCCATGATTGATTTTTTTTTTTTTAAAGAGGTACCAGAGATTGAACCCAGGACATCATACATGGGAAGCAGGAGCTCAACCACTTGAGCTACTTAACTCCCTCATTGATTTTTTCCTAACTTTATCTCAACTGCAAAAAATAAAATAATAGACAAAAAGCAGCTTAACAATTTATGGAAGAATTGGTAAAAAATTCTGTCCACTCACATTTATCTTATTTAATCCTAAAAACAAACTCAATTGTTTCTCCAGGGTTAAGAAAGATACATAAACAACTCCCATTTCTCCCTAGGGCTCCTGCCCTGCATGGGGGGCCGGGGAGGCGAGGAAGCAAGACACTTAGGCAGTGCCACCACTACCACCACTCCTCCTGTTCCAGCCACAGCTGACGCAGCCGCCCGCGCTTCTTGGCCTGAGTCCTCCCGCAGCCCCGGAGGTGCCACGTGCCTTCACTATGCCTGGCCCAGTCCTCAGTGGTCCTTAGCTGTCCCGGGCTTCTCATCCCACCACGGAGATGGCGACGCGCTCCTGCCGGGAGAAAGCTCAGAAGTTGAACAAACAGCACCAGCTCTTTCTGTCCAAGCTGCTGAGGGAGGAGGACAAGTACAGTGCTGACTGTGAGGCCAAAGGTATCGCTGATGTCGCTGCCCTTGGCTGGGGCTTCCTGCGCTCGGTGACATTCCCACCCCTCGCGGCCCAAGTGGACTCTGTGGGCTGTGTCTTGCCGCCCGACCTTGACAGAAGATGGAGGGCGGGTGCTGGGCTCCTCAGAGTGACTCTCTCCTCCACGGTAGGCGGCATGGAGGTCAGGTCCTCGGGCGCCATCACTGGTTCCGGCCCCCCACTCCTCCCTGGCTAAGGGGCAGAGCCGGTGCCCAGTCCTCGATGTTTGGACTTTTTCTAAGCTGGGACTCTCACTGGGCTGTGGCCCAAGCCGGGCTGGACACGGAACACAGCCAGGAGAGTGCTTAGGGTTAAAGGGTTGCTCTCTTCCCATCTCTGCTCCCTGGTAGTTCTGTGGGTGGGGCCGCCCTTAGATCTAGTACCCTGCCTCGGCCCTGACCTGTGACTCTGTCTTTCTTCTCGGGTCCATAAAAAAAGAAAGATACATAAATGATTAAAGATTGGTTAAATGTCATGACCAATGTTTTCTTCTTAATAAAGAAATTGAAGAAAAAATGTTTAACCATATTCATATATCATAAAACTAAACCCATTATTTTTTACCTTTAGCATTGATATAGTACCTTCTTTACCATTTCTAAACAAATATTGCAATATTACTGGTAACTATATTCTGTAAATAATATTACTTGTGTTTTTCCTGTTTATCACCAAATTTTTAACATCTTGTAGTTGAAGAACATTCCTGTATTTATAGTAGTAACCACAATGCTCATCTACCACCAAAATCACTATGTTATACAACCCCTAGATTATCTTTATGCTGTCTTTCAATTAACATTAACCTCCCTAGACTACATCTTTCAACTACAATCCCAGGTTATAAATAAGCAGTGTGTGTAGTAGTCATTATAATGTGCTAATATCAACTCTATCAATTACAACATATATATAATTGACCTTATTAAACATTCTACACACATTCAGTATCATCTCCCCCTTCTTAACCAACATTCAGTCTCCTACTAACCTATACTTTATAGTGTAATTCCATAAACTAACTAATCGTATTTAGTCCATATCAATGGAAACATACAATATTCATCCTTTTGTTTCTGTCTTATTTCACTCAACATAATATCATCAAGGTTCATCCTTGTTGTCACATGCATCCAAATTTCATTTCTTCTTACACCTGAATAGTATTCCACAGTATGGTATATACCACATTTTCTTTATCAATTCATCAGTTGATTGGCATTTAATCTGTTTCCATATTTTAGCAATTAGTAATACCACTATGAACATGGGTGTGCAAATATCTGTTAACATTCTTGTTTTCAGACCTTCTGTATATATTCCTAGTAGTAGGATTGCTGAATCATAGGGCAGTTCTATATTTAGCTTCCTGAGGGACCACCAAAACATCCTTTAGAGAGGCAACACTGTTTACATTCCCACCAACAGTGAGGAGTGTTCAAATTTCTCCACATCATCTCCAGCACCCATAGTTTTCTGTTTTTATTTTTCATTGCCATTCTGTAAGACATGAAATGTTATCTGTTTGTAGTTTTGATTGGCATTTCCCTAATAACTAGTAATGCTGACCATTTTTCATGAGCTATTTTGGCCATTTGTAAATGTCTATTCAAGTCTTTTGCCCTTTTTTAAATTAGGTTTTTAATCTCTCTGTTATTGACTTATGTGATCTCTTTATATAACAAGGAAATAAAACCCTTGGATATGTGGTTACTGAAGATCTTCTCTCATTGAATAGTCTGCATTTTCACCTTCTTAAAAGATTGTTTGAAACACAAAAGTGTTTCATTTTGAGGAAGTTCCAAGTTCTATTTATCTTTTTCTTTCTTTGCTTGTGTTTTGGGTGTAATGAACAAGAAATCAACACCTATATCAAGATCTCAAACTTGTTTCCCTACATTTTCTTCTAGAAGTTTTATGATTCTAGATTTTCATATCTTCCTCTTCTAATTTGGATGAGATGTACAATTTTAATATTCTTTTAGAGTTTACCTGAGAAATGACAACATTTCTGCTTGCCTTTTCAAATATGAAGTCAACTATTCTTTATCAACTTCCTAAATACTGTAGTGTATTTTTAAAACACTTTAGATCAATTTACCCATCATATATTTATATGGTATATTTTAATAATTTTATGGATATTCTAAACCAAAGATATCATTATTATCACATTATCCATTCAATATTCATTTAGATATGTGAGCTTAATTAAATATTATCACTCTAAAAGAAACTAATTTTCTTTTAAAATTAGTTGCTGCTAGTAAACTTTCTCAGTGTTTGCTTGTTTGGAATAGTATTTATTTCCTCTCATCTTGAAGCATTTCTTTCTCAGTATACAATACTACTTTGACAGGTACTTTATAATAGCAATGTAAAGATCTAATGCCATTGTCTTCTGTCTTCTGTGGTTGGTGTTGGTAGTCAACTCTGCATTTATTACCACTTTTTTGTAATTTTCTAGCTGCTTTTAAGATTTTTTTCATGTTGTGCAATTATGTGTTCTGTTGTGCATTTTAATTTTTCCTTCTGGGTTTTGTAGGGCTACTGGAAATCAATGAATCAATGTCTCATCAACTTTTGACAATTGTTAGAAATTATCTCTTTAAATATTGTTTCTGCAATATTCTATCTTTAGTCTCCTACTAGCACTCCCCCTAAGTATATGTTGTAACTTTCCGTTATATCCTCAATGATTCTATCATTCTTACACTTTTTTCTATATTTTCCATTATTTTTCTCATTAGTTTTCAATATTTTTTATATTTTTCAAATTCATAATTCTCTGTTCTGATATATTTATCTATTTTCCTATTCACTGAGTTCTTCTTTTCTCATTGTGTTTTTGAGTTTTAGCTTAAATAATCATCTATCAATTTTTAAACTTCCCAGTTCTCTGTCATTATTTTTAAATTTGTCTTTATTCCTTTGAAGATAAGAAGTATAGATACTTTATATTTTCCATCAAATATTCCAGCATCTCGAGTTCCCAAGGTGTGATTGTGTTGCTTCTCACTCATATTGTCGTTTCCTTTTTTCTCTAGTCATTTTTTTATGTGTTTAACATTATATTTCAAAACTGTAGAAATAATGTGAGGACTTCAGTGTTGCTTTTTCCTCCAGAGATGACTTTAGTTTGCTTCTTCCAAGCCCTGTGGACATCCGCAATCCAGGACCAAGTTCATCCAATTTGAAAACTTGAGATTTTAAGGACTATTTTACTTTTGTTTTACACACATACCCAGACAGCAGTCTATCAAGGCCCCAGTAAAAAGCAGTGGATGGATTACCAAATTTTTGCTCTTGTTTTAACCCTGGACTTTGGCATTTGTGTCAAGAACGGCTTGATATGATCAAATGTAATGATCAGCCTCTCTGTTCTCTGCTTCCTTTTTTTTTTTTTTTTTTTTTTGAGGTACTGGGGGCTGAAGATTGAACTTGAACCCGAGACCTTGTATTTGGGAAGCTGGTGCTCAACCACTAAAACTAGAGTCACATCAGTTTCCCTGAGTTTTTTCATTTGTTTCTAGGAACTGAACCCGAGACGTCCCATTTGGGAAGCAGGCACTCAACCACTTGTGCTACATCTGCTTCCTTTTTAATTAGATACAGGCCATAAGCAACTTTGCATACTGATTCATCTTCCTGGATTTCTATCTTTTTCTGGACCTTAGCCCAGTAATTTCCCATTTTATTAAAGACAAACAGAAAGAAAAGTTTGTTATGCTTATGGAAAGAAAAAAAAGAAAAAGGTTTTGTTGAGGATTGTTTACTGTCACCATGGAAACCACAGTCTGTGGACATGGGGCATGGTTTCAGAGGGGTGGATTACAGGGTGTGGAAGAAGGAGTGGCTACAACAATCTGTGCTTAAGCAGCCCCCCTGATAGACTTAGGAGACCACTCCTGATCTCCTTGCCCTGGGCCAGAAACATTGGTTGGAGATCTGCCCTGTTTTCAAATGGCACTGTGATGGGGTTACCCAATAAATTCACCTACAAACTTTGGATATCTACTGACCAGACAAGGATGAGTGTTGGTGAGATGGAAGAGGAGCAATCTTAGGGGGCAAGGCATTCCAGAAAGGGAGTCAGGCAGGGGAGTCACATGGTTTGGGTGCTAGCTTAAAGTCACAGAGGTCCCATTATGATGAACCCCAAACCTCAGGTAGGAATTGGCTCAGTGTATGGGAACAGACATAAAAGATGGGACCCAGGGTCTGATGCAGAGGATTCTGGGCACAGAGAGGAGACTCCCTTGCACCTCCTCATGCTGGCTCCTCCTTCCCTTGGCCTTCAAAGGTGACCCTGCTGAGGAGGCTGCTCTTCCTGTGCCTCTCCTGGGTCTCAGGCACAGACTCAGGTCTCCACTTTCTCTACTTTGGGGGCAGAGAAAGAAAGAGAAATTCCAAGCTGAACTTGGTTGGGTTCAGGAAGAAAATGTCAAAATTCACACTCTCACAGCTGTGACAACAGAAAGAACATCACTAGAATAAGTAACACCAGGAGTTCAGTAACCCTAATAAATAATATGGGAATCCCAGAAAGTCCTGGGTCCTCCACAAAACAAGAGCAGAAGTGAGCTTATGAGAATGCACCATGCAATGCAATCTGTATGCAGAACACCAGAGTAGAAAGGGAAAAACCTCAGAAGGTACAGATGCCAGGTATTTCTCAGACTAAATCTTTAATGCTGTTGAAAATTCTTGCAGACTTCTTCAAGAGAATGGAAGAGTCAGATGGGAAGAAGCAGATGAACACCAAGAAAGCTGCAAAGTGATACATGTTCACTGCAGTTGGTGCAAGCCAAAAAGGAAATGTGCTTTTTATCAGAACTCTAATATAAACCCTTATCATAGGTTCAGGATCTGAAAGAGGAGGACAGGGAGAAAGGCATGCTCAGCCTTAAGTAGTGCCTTTCTTCACCACCAAAGCAGATGAAAGAGCATGTCAGTACACACTAAAGTCTTCTTCAGGAAGAAGTGACCAGCAGAAAATCTGTTTCCTCCTGTGGTGCTAACAATTACCCTAACCAGGCACATTCAGAGAGCAGTGTGTCCTTCACATGGCCATATCCATGCTCTTCATGCTCTGTGGCTCCCTCTGATCTGATAAGGAAGGCCTCTCTCCACTGGTTCAGGCAGCCAGGGAAGGGGCAAAGGGAAGTGAACACTGAGAGAAGGGGGTTCCTTGTAGTTCCTAAAGGAATCTGAAATCCAGAGGAATATTCCAGTATTGTTTTAGGCTTTTAACAGACTTCTTTCTCCATTTGTCTTATGACCCCAACAAAGTCAATTGATCTTTTTTGTAGGGATTTCCACCATACCTCAATGTAGGATGAGACTCATAAAGGTTTGGTTTTCCAACATGTAGTCATGAAAAAATTCAAAAAATAAGAGAAAGCTGAAATTTCACAGTTAACACCTATAGCCCATGACAGAGAGTCAACTGTTAATATTTGAATGTACTTGCTTTATCATATACCCCATTGATCAACTGAGCCAAATTATTATGTATCCATTCCAAGGAAAGTTGCAGACATCAGTAAACTTTTCCCTAAATATTTCAGAATGAACATCCTTCGAGTTCAATATTTTTAGTTTGTTCATTTTTACTTAAGATTTACATATAATGAAATATACATATCTTAAGTGATGAGTTTTAACTAACCTACATATACACATATATATCAAGTTATAGACCACTAAACCTCACTCAATAAATTTCTCTCATGTCAATTCTCTACTCAATCTGACCTCTATTCTGTTCCTACAAAGACAGCCAGTGTTCTGATTTTGTATTCCACCACAGATAAATTTTTCCTATCCTAGGAGTTAATATTCATCAAATAATACTTTATGAACTCTGTTGGGTAAGTCCTCTTTCATTCAGTATAGGAATGTTGTACCTATCACTAGTTAATTCTTTAAATGTTTAGTAATTTTCAATTGTATGAACTATCACCAATTGTTTATATTTTCTCCTATTGAAAGAGACCTGGGGTGTTTACTGTATGGGGCTATTTTGAATAAATATGCTATGAAAATATTTGTAGATATCATTTTATAGGATTCTTAAATTAATTAGAGATAAATGCCCTCATTTATTGGGAGTCTAATGAGCAAAGGAGAAAAGTTGCCCATGACCACAAAATTCCCAGAAGACTCTGGCACATCTCTGACATCAGTGATTTGTGCACTGCTATGGTCCCACTCTTAAGTCCAGAGCCCAGAGGGATCCAGGGTTTTTTGACTTTTTTGACCTATCTCCACTGGTTCCCCATGTACCTTTTACAATGTATAGATTAGAGCCCAAATTACTGTGAGATGGAGAAAGTGGTCTATATTTCCTATTTCACCTTTTTCCCTGGCTTAGGATGGAGAGAGGGACCAGATAAAATTTCTGACTCCTGTGAACACTGACACAGCCCTTCTTTTCAGAGCCTGTTTCCTCTTTTGTAAAGAACTCCATTGTCTGTGGCTCATATGGGTCTGACAGTCTGGGGAGGAACTGCACCCAGTAAATCAAAAGCTGTGATGGTTTAAGTGATGAGGGGTTGTCCTCTCTTTTCTCTGCTTGGCCCAGTCATCAGTGCAAAGGGCTTAGAGTATGAAGGCATCAGACAAGCGTTAAGGAGAGCTGAGGGAACTTATTCGGAGGTATTCCTCTCTCTTTTTTTTTCCTATTTCTTTTTTCCTTTTTCTCTTCATCTGGATAGTGGTATAGATGCAATTTAAAAGATACAATAAAAGCAATAAGAAAAAGAAAAAATAAATCATGCTGTTTCTGTTCAAATTCCTTTCAGGGTGGTTACAGGGGCTTATTCTTCCACCCAGTTCAGGAGAGGAAGCATCTGAGTATAATAGCCCTGTAGGTGGAACTGTCTGGGTTGTGGTGCAATGAAGCATTCACTATAAATGAATTAAAAATAAATAAATGTATATACACATATACATATATGTATACATATAAAAAAGTATATATATATATGCAATTATCATTTTATGTAATATTTTATCATTTTGAACACATTTAATAGATTTTGTTTGTTTTCCTATGTTCACCTGCACTTTTTTCTATTTATTCAGTGCATGAGCTTGTTCTCCACCTTACATACATAATTGGCTAAGTTCATTCTCTAGAAGACAAGACCAGGAAGAGCCAGCACTAATGAGAGTTGTCCACAGCTTTGTCCAAATGCACATCCAAGAGAGATCAGGAACTTGAAAAGTAGGAACAGAGATCTGACAAAGCAGAGCCAGACTTGGTTCTAGTTCCAAATACCAGAACTAAGGTCTGTAGGGCTGTGTAAAATGGGGAGAATATCCCTATGGTTCCCCTTCCATCTTTTCAAGTTTATGGATGCAGGAAATGTCCTTGTATGAACCACACATCCCTAGCTTCTACCTTGTGTATGAGGGTGATGAGCACACAGCTTAATCCCACAGTTTTATATCAGGGAAAGACAGATATTCCCAGAAAATTCCCAAGAACTGAACCTGATTGCAAGATATGCATGAGTCCAAGCCTATAGGGAGCAGGCCCAGGTACTAAAAATCCTTGCAGAGCTGTGGATTCACCCACTGATCACATGCACGTCCACAAACACAACACCCTCATAAGGGAGACCCAGAAGGGGCAGGTCTTGTCACGACACACTCTGTCACAACCACCTATAAGACAAAAAGATGGTATTTGATGGCCTAACTGGTAATGACAGCCTGAAAGAGAAGTGAGACAGGGATGATAGGGGATGGTTCAGTGGAGGAGCCATCCCTGGTCATACTGGGAGCTCATTACAGGTACTCTGTGAGGACCTCACCAATGAGGGGACATTTGAGCAGAGTCTAGAGGAATGAGGGAGAGAATCATGTGGGTATCAGGGAGCAGGAATTCAAGGCAAAGGGAGTGGTGAGTGAGGTAGGGACATAGTTTGCACCCTTCAGTAGCAGCAAGGAGCCCCATGTGGCTGGGGCAGAGTGAATGAGGGAAAAGAGTGGAGTGAGGTCAGATTAGGTTACAGAAGGTCAAATCAGGTAGGACTTTGTGGATGATGTGACATCTTGGCTCTTATTCTGATGAGTGAGAAGGTATCAGTGTGTTTGATGGGAAAAAAGACCTGACTGGTTACTCTGGTGCTCAGGAGAGAAATGAATGCAGGGATGAGGGTGGGAGCAGCATGGCTAGGAGGAAAACACAGTAATCCTGTCAATACATGATGTTGGCTCAGGCCAGAGTAGAAAAGGAGGAGGCAGAGGTGCTCAAATGTGCACATGGTCTGAAGCTATAAAAGGAGATGAGATGGAGAAGAAGAAAGAAGTCAGGAATGATGGAAAAGCTCTGGTCTGAACACCTTTCAGGATGAAGTTGCTGCACATGCATAAGGAGGGAGATTCAAAAGATAGAATGTTTGGGAGACAATTCTATGCATCTATTATGACCCTTTACCCACCCACATGGGAGTATAAGGGAGGTCAGTATGTGGGAAAATGAGCTACAGAGAAATGTTTGGATGGATACATAAAATGAGAACTCATGGCAGCATAAATGTTGTTTAAAGCCAAGATACTGGATAAGATCAGCAAGAAGATGAGGTGCTGAGGAAGAAAAGTGATCTAAGGACTGAGCCTTGGGACAAAACTAGTATAACCAGCAAAGTACACAGAAAAGGCAAAAACTGATTTAAAAATAAACAGAAGAATGTGATGAACAATAAGCTAAGTGATGGAAGCAAATCAAAGGCAGAGGAACCAACTGATTATTGAATCCTCAATTTGCTCCTTTCCAGGTACAGCAAATCCATCCTCACAGGTGTTCAGTCCACAGCTTTGCCACATTTCTTGACTGATCTTTGTTTTTCTACATGACATGTCCATGCCATCAGCTGACCTCATACCTTATCTTCAAGCATTTCCACACCAGGCCACTTCTCCATTCCTTTTCCATTCTGTTTCAAGTGCCTTTCTGTGCATTAACTGGGGAAGGCTTCTCTGCACTAGCACATGTTCATTTCATCTTATAACTGTGAGAGCAATGTCCTTCAGCTCCCAAATCCTCTCATGTTTGATTCATTCTTGAGGAATTAACCTTGTTAATATTTGTCACATTTATCTACAGAGTTAACACACTCTCTATTAGAATCCTCATTGAATCCTTTGTAGAAATTGTTGACCTGATTCAAAATTCATATGAAAATGTAAGAGACCCCCAAATAGCCAAAACAACCCTGAAAAAAAATAAAGTAAAAGGGCTCACACTTCTCAATTTTAATATTGTTTCAAAGCAATGATAATCTAGACAGTGTGCCATTAGCACAAGAATGGACATTCTTAAAAAATACAATTGAAAGTCAGATATAAACTCACATGTATATGTTCAATCTGTTAGACAAGGAAACCAAGACTGTTCAATGGAGAAATAATAGTCTAGTATACTCAACAATTGGTGCTGGGACAACAGCATAGCCACATGCAAAAGAATGATATTGGACCCATGCATCACACTACATAGAAATATCAACCCAGAATGGATCAAAGATCTAAAGGTAAAACTAAAACTATAAAACTCTTAGAAGAGAGAATAGAGATAATTCTTCATCAGCTTGGGCTTGGCAAAGGATTACTTGATGTGACACTAAAACCAGGAGTAACAAAAGAAAAAAATAGAAAAGTTAATGATCAAAATTTTAATTTTTTGTTCTTCAAATGATACCATCAATAAAGTGAAAAAATAATCCACAGAATAGGACAAAATATTTGCATATCATATCTGATAAGGGACTTGTATTTAGAACATACAACAATTAAATGGACAAAGGATGTGGATAGCTATTTCTAAAAGAAGATAAATGGCCAATAAGCATATAAAAATATGCTCAATATTATTAGTCATTAAGGAAATGTAGACTAAATACATAATGCAATACAACTTCACAGCCACTAGGATGACTGAAATCAAACACAGATAATGAAGAGTTGTTTTGGATGTGGAGAAATCAGAACCCACAAACAGTGCTGGTGGGAATCTAAAATGATGTGGTTACTATGGAGGACAGTTGGGCAGATCTGATTAAACACAGAGTTATCACATGATCCTGTAAATCCATTCCTTAGGAAAAATTAAACCTGTCTCCATAAAAAAGCTTGACTGCAAATGTTTATAGCATCATTACTCATGATAGCCAAAAGTTGGAAATAACCCAAATATCCATCAATTGATGGACAGATAAACAAATGTGGAATTATATCTATACAATGGAATTTGGCCTATAAGAAGGAATGAAGTACTGATACATGCTTCAACTTGGATGAACCATGAAAACTTTATGCATGCTCACAAAAAAACATCATGTATTTTATGATTCAATTTATATGATAATACAGAATAGGAAAATCTGTAAGACTAGAGGTTGTTTAGGAGTATGATGAAAGGGGCAGAGAGTGTGGTGATAGATAAATGGTATGGGGTTTCTTTCTTGAGATGATAAAAATGCTCTAAAATTGGCTATAGCAAACATATATCTCTAATGATACTTAAAAACATTGAATTCTACATTTTAAATGGGTGAACAGTATGACATGTAAATTGCATCTTAATAAATCTGTTTAAAAATCTGTGTAAGCCACTCATCCTGTACTATGCCCACAATCTATGTCTCAGATTGTGTACTGTTTTTCTTTTCTTGTTTCTTAATAAACTTTTTAATCCCTTGCCTACCCTTAAGAAAAAAAATCTGTGTGAGCATCATATATCTGTTCATTATTTCTTAGACAAAACATCAAAAGAGTGATCAACCATAGTAAAAAAACTTAAAAAACTGGAATGGATCAAAATTCAAAATTTATATGCTTTAAAAGGCAATGTTAAGTCAATAAAAACAAAAGCCACTGATTGATACAAATATTTTCAAATCTTATATCCAATAAAAGATTTGTATATAAAATAAAGTACACAAATTTTTCAGAAATAAGAAAATGAAATCCTCAGGGAAAAAATGGGCAAGAGATTTGAATAGACACATTTTCCAGGAATATAAGGCATTAGAAAATAAGCACATTAAAAGATAAGTAACATCATTAATCTTCAGTTAATGAAAATTAAAAGTACAATAAGGACAACCAGCAAGATGGTGGCAGAGTAAAGAGCTCTGAGAATCAGCTCCTGTGTTGGGGCAGTTGGTGATCACCCAGAGATCTCTAGAGCACTTGTCTGGGGGCTCCAGGAGACCAGAAGTACATCCTGCAACATGCATTAAAAAATGAAAGGAGGAGACTGCACATCTGCAGAGAAAATTTATAAGGAGAGCCCTCCATACCACGGAGGCCGGTGCCCATCCTCCACTGTAAGCACAAGCCGCCTCCGGAGCTGTTCTGCAGCTGGAATTGAAAGCTCCACTTCCCAAAACAGGGGAGGAAGTGACAGCTGGGCACCAACTTCAGCTATTGATTAGTAAATTCAGCTGGCTAAAGTATAGTCCTAAGAACAGCTAAAGTTTAAGCCTGTCCAAGTCAGAAAAAGGCCGGTAGACACCACTTTAACTCCGTCCATGACATGAGGGAAAGTGGGGCTGACTGAAAATCACAGTGATGGCAGAGACTGGTTTCTTTCACACAGATTGGCCTGCAGGCCTGTCCTAGGCTTCAACCCCAACTCTAGCAGGAAGGAAGTTCATGGGCCCTGCACCAGCCTATACAAGTAACTGCAGGTACATTTAGCTGGCACAGACTGAATAACTGGAAGTTTACCAGGGCAACTGTGGTCATCTTGGACCTGCATTGCATAGATTGCTGCCCACCCCTGGAGCTCCACACTATCCCAGGCAAGGGAGAAAGTGGCATTAAGCTTCATCAGTCTCTCGGGGCAACTACAGCCTAGGCATGCATGAGTTGGATTATTCCACACAGCTGTGGCTCTGTCCCTATCCCTGGCAAAGAAGAAAGTTGGGAGAAGATTCACTGGTCCTTGGGGCAATGAGGGTAGCTTGAATCTCCACAGCTTATAGCACCAACTACATCCTTGGCTCCTACTATACAACCAGCAAGGGAGAAGGGCATGAAGTCCTAAATAAAGAGAAAAACTGCACCCAGAATAAGTACTCTAGTAAGCCAGATGCCAAGATACCAACAAAAAATTACAATCCTCACCAAGAAACAGGAAGGTATGGCCCAGTTAAAGGAACAAGATAAGCCTCCAGATGACATAAAGGAGCTGAGACAACTAATCATAGATGTTCAAACAAATCTCCTAATAAATTCAATGAGATGGCTAAAGAACGTAAGGATATTAAGAACACACTGGATAAGCACAAAGAAGAATTTGAAAGTATACATAGAAAAATAGCAGATTTTATGGGAATGAAAGGTGCAATAAATGAAATAAAAACTACACCTGAATCATATAATAGCAGATTTGAGGATGCGGAAGAAAGGATTGGGGAACTTGAGGAAATGACCTCTGAAAGTGAACATACAAAAGAACAGATGAAGAAATGATTGGAAAAACTTGAAGAACATCTCAGGGAACTAAAGGACAGCAAGAGACATGCAAACATACATGTCATGGGTGTCCCAGAAGGAGAAGAGAAGGGAAAAGGGGAAGAAGCAATATTTGAGGAAATAATGGTAGAAAATTTCCCAGCCCTATTGAAGGACATAGATATCCACGTCCAAGAAGCACGTCATACTTCCATCGGAAAAAATCCAGATAGACCAACTCCAAGACACATGCTAATCAGAATATCAAATGCCAAAGACAGAGAGAATTCTGAGATCAGCAAGAGAAAATCAATGCATAATGTATAAGAGATATCCAATAAGATTAAGTGCTGATTTCTCACCAGAAACCATGAAGGCAAGAACACAGTGGTGTGATATATTTAAAATACTGCAAGAGAAAAACTTCCAGCTGAGAATCTTATATCTGGCAAGATTGTCTTTCAAAAATGAGGTCAAGTTTAGACTATTTACAGATAAACAAAAACTGAGAGAATTTGTAACCAAGTGACATGCTTTGCAATACTAAAGGGTGTACTACAGCCTGAAAAGAAAAGGCAGGAGAGAGAGGCCTGGAAGAGAGTCTATAAATGAAGATTATATCAATAAAAGTAACTAGAAGTGTCAAAAGAGTGGTGAAAATAAAATATGACAGATAAAACCCAAATCTTCAGGAATAAACTTAACCAACGATGTAAAGCACTTGTATTCAGAAAACTACAACTCACTGTTAAAAGAAATAAAAACTAAAAGACCTAAATAATTGGATTGAAAGACTAAATATCATTAAGATGTCAATTATACTCAAATTGATATACAGATTCAATGCATTCCTGATTAAACCTACACCAGCATTTTTTAAAAAATAAATGGAAAACATGATTATCAAATTTATTTGGAAGGGTAAGGGGTCCTGAATAGCCAGAAATAGCTTAAAAAGGAATAGCAAAGTTGGAAGACACTCATTTCTGGACTTTAAGTCATATTACCTAGCTACAGTGATAAAAACAGCATGGTACTGGCATAAAGACAGACACATAGATCAATGGAACCAAACTGATGGTTAAAAAACAGGCCCTCACATCTATGGTCAAGTGACTTTTGACTAGTCTGTCAAACCCACCCAGCTTGGACAAAACACTTCATTCAACCAATGGTGTTGAGAAAACTGGATATTCAAAGCAAAAGAAGGAAAGAGGACCCCTATCTCACACTCTATACAAAAATTAACTCAAAATGAATCAAACACCTAAATTTAAAAGCAAGAACCATAAAGCTTCTAGAAGAAAATGTAGGAAAATATCTTCAAGACCTGGTGGTAGGTGGTGGATTCTTTTTTTTTTTTTTTTTTTTTAAGATTTTATTTATTTATTCATTTATCCCCCCCTTGCTGCTTGTGCTCGCTGGGTCAGCTAACCACGCCGTGCGGGCGGGCTTGCCTTCACCAGGAGGCCTCGGGAACCGAACCCAGGGCCTCCCATATGATAAACGGGAGCCCTACTGATTGAGCCACAGCCGCTTCCCGGTGGTGGATTCTTAAAGGAGATAAGAGAAGGACTGAGATGGACTACTGATATTTAATGTATATAGAAGTTTTAATTAGCTTACTGTAAAAGTGTGGAAATGTACAGAGTTGATGGTAACACATTATAGTGATAACAGCTGGTTCAAAAATGGGGATGTGGCTGAAAATGGTAGTCTAGGGATGTAAATGCCAATTGACAGAGAGCTAGAGAATAATCTAGGGACTGAATAGCATCAAGGTGAATGAGAATGGTGGTTGATGGTACAAATGCAAGAGTGTCTTTTGTGCGCTAGAGCAGATGTACATCAGTATTGCAGGGTGGTAGGAATGTGAAGAAGCATGGGAAAAATACAACTGGAGTGACCTATGGAGTGTGGTTAATAGTAATAAAGTAATATTCTTGCATCTATGCCAAAGATGTACTGTGTTGATAATGGGGGAGAATGGAAAATATCTGCCAAATGTATGCTGTGGACCTGGTACTAATCAGATGATATTATCTCATAACCTGTAACAAATATTCCACCAGGGTGTGGTGTGTTGATAGAATGGTGTTGTTTGGGAATTCTGCACATGTGCATGATGGTTTTGTAAGTTTACAACTTCTGTCATAAAAATATATTAAAAAATAATAATAGAGTGTATTGGGGGAAAAATATACCAAGTTTAAGATAAGGACAATAATTAGTAGTAAGATTTTGACAATATTCCTTCATAATTTGGAAGAAATTTTTCACAAAAATTCAAGGTGTTGGTAGAGAGTTGATGTATGGGACTCCTGTATGATGTTATGCGTTATTTGCTTTGTAAGTTCACAACTTTTACTATATACTTATTGTTTATGTATGTATGATATAAATAATAATAATAATAGGGTGGGTTGGGGGAAAATACTTAGGCTAGTAGTAATATTTTGAGGATGCTCTTTAATCATTAGTTAAAAATGTTTTATGACAATGCAAGGTATTGGTGGTAGGATGAAGAATGAAAGCTCTGTATGATATTCTGTATGTTTGTTTTGCAAGTCCACAACTATTACTATACACTTATTGTTTATGTATGTTCATGTATGAGTGACATACTTCAATAATTTTTTTAAAAAATTACAATGAGTTATCACTAAACACTAATTAAAGTGGTGAATTTTTTATATAAATCAAATGAACAATACCAAGTGGTGGAGAAAATACCAAGCAACTGGAAATCTCATACATATTAATAGTGAGATTTCACAATAGTACAGCTACTTTTCAAAAACCTGTGATTTCTTATAAAGAAAAACATACTTGCCATGTGACCCACCAGTTCAACTCCATAAATTTAACCTAGGGATTTTAAAACTTACATTCATGCAAAAATCTGTCCACAAATATTTTAGTGTCTTTAACTATAAACACCAAAAACAGCAAAAACAAAAAAACAAAACAAGTATTCTCCAACTAGTAAATAGGTAAACTGTGGTCAGTCATGACAATGGAATTCTACTCAGCAGTAAAAAAGAATTTCAGGTAAGCATAACCCACATGAATCCTAAATGCATTATGTTAAGTAAAAAAGCCAGACTCAAAAGGCAACATACTATATGAACACATTTGTTTGATATTCTGACAAAGGAAATATGAGTAGATAGAAAACACCTTAGTGCTTGCTAGTGTTTGGGAAGGGAGAAAGTGTTGACTACAATGCAGTACAATGGAACTAAGAGGTAATCTATATCTTGAATGTGGTAGTTGTTACAGGATGGTAAATAAAACTGTACACCAAAGGGTGATTTTTATTCATATAAATCATACCTTATAAAAAAGAAAAACAGGGTGAGGTCACCAAGATGTCATAGTGAGGCACTCCTGAGTTCTGTCCTCCAACAGTAGTATTGAGCAACAAGCAAAACCTAACATAGCCATCTTTCTCAAGGCTCCAGAAAACACCTAAAGAGTTTCATTAACAAGGCAAGTACTGAATCATAAAAAGGCAACTTAAAAATGGTAAGAAAACTACACAGTCCCTTTGCAGGCCCCTCCAACATGCCTCACTGCCTCATCAAGGAGCTGGTACATGCTCTCAGTAAGGGTCCCAGGTTCCAGTTCAGGAGAGGGGAGAGTAACACTTGTCCAAATATTGGGTGCATGTATATCTGTGACAGTCTGTTTGGTGGCAGCCTGAAGGACTGAATCTGAACACTCAGCTCCAGCTTAAAATCTCAGAGTACTATGAAGGGGCAATCAGTTTACAGCTGCTTGGGAAAAAGGAGTGTGGACTTTGGGACATACACAAGGCAAGTGGGACCAGGAAGATAAACTGTTTCCTGGGGATGGGGGCTTGGTAGGATTCCTGTGGAGGGGGAATTCTTGGGTCCATGAATGCAAGCCCAGGATAAGTTGCACGCACAGTACAGAATACCAAGAGTACAGGTAAGGGAAAGTGGGATAGACATAATAAGTATATGTTTCTGTTTGGATTGATGAGAAAATCCTGGTAATGGATGGTGATGAGGGTAGTACACTGTGAATGCAATTAATACCACTGAATTGTATGCTTGGGAGTGGTTGAGATGAAAAGTTTGTTAGATATATATTTCTACATTTAAGAAAAGAATGTCCAAAGATTCAATTAAATGCAATATATGATCCTATATGGAATCTAACAATGGAGTATAAAAGTCTCAAAAGGGTATTAGTAGTGGGGAGCAGATGTAGCTCAGAGGTTGGGTGCCTGCTTCCCATGTACAATGTCCCAGGTTCAAACCCTGGTACCTCATTAAAAAAATGGATATTGCTGACTCATAGGTAAAAAATTGAATAAAGACTTTGTTATATCAATATTAAATTTCTTGAACTTCATAACCATACTTAAGGTGGTTATATAAGTGAATATCATTGTTTTTAGGAAACATATATGGAAATATTATATTTGATGAACATGACATATACAACCTACACTCAAATGTTTAGAAAATGATAGCTCAATAGAGCTATGAACTGATAAAATAATATGACAAACGTGGGAAAATGTTAAAATTGGTGTACATGTATATCAGGGGAGGGAGTATCAGTTAGGAGTTCTGTGTAGGAATTTTGTATTATTTTTGCAATTATACTGTAAGTTTGAAATTATGTCAAAATAAGTTGAAAGAAAAAATATGTATCAAAGGATATGAGAAGGGAATTAAAGTGGTACAATACAAAAATCAATTAAAAATGCAGTAATGGAGGAATTAACTAACCAAAAAAACATACAGAAAACAATTAGCAAAATGGAAAGTGTAAGCCCTCCCTTATAATTACTTTAAATGAAAATGGATTAAAATCAAATTCATTAGAGCATAGATTGACATAATGGGTAAAAATGACACAAACATATACGGTCTTCAGATCCAAAGGTACAAATAGGTTGAAAAGAAAGAACAGAAAATGATACTATAATACTGCATGCAATAAAATTATAAGAGTAACATAAAAATATAATACATGATTACACATAAGACCAATACTACCCAAAATACACATTATGATTTTTCCTCCAGAATAGTGAAAAGTTTTGTTAACTGAAACCTTGAGGGTTTGGCTGGTCAAAGTCTTAGAAAATTTGCTTAAAACATGAATTCATTTAATGGGAATATGTACAAAACCCCTCAGACAAGAGAAAATGCTCTTCCTAGAAAGTGAGAGTAGACTGCAATTGAGTGGACAGCACTCGAGAGAGAAGAGAAAGGACTTCAGGGTCTGGAGGCCATTGTAAGTCCTATGTCCTTGCTTTAAGGGCAGTGGGAACCCATCAACAAAGTGAAAGCTGGACAATGACATGATGAGACTTCTATTTCCAAGGCAGGCTTTTAGGTGCAGAATGTATTAAAATAAGGACTAAGGAATACAACCAGAGAAAACAGGGATTTACTGGTGAATTTTAAATATTCAATGATGGCTACCCACAAGGCTTGATGGAAGAAAGGCACCTCTGGCAAGTTCTTTTGGTGAAGGAATTCAGGAATAATTTAAGCTTCATTCCTTGGCTACCACTTTGACCAAATGCAGATGATTTACTTTAATGCCTGACTGAGTCAGCTTGAGGGGGATACTACTGGTTCAACCAAAATCATGAGAGTAATTGCCATTGTAAGAGTCTGGATGCTATTGTTGGAAAAAAGAAAAGAAAATAGAGTGGTTATGGCTAAAAGATTTTAAATGGAGTCAGGAGATCAGTCTGAAGATTACTCATGAGCAAATACAAGCCAGATATCACAAACTGTCACAAAGTATGTGAACTCAAAAGAAACAACTGTTCCTCAAAACCCCAAGGACTTCAGGACCATAAAACAAACCACAAGGTAAATAACTTAGTTAACTCACATGAAGGACAATTCGAGTATTCCAAATATCCATCAACCATAGATAACTCGTATAATTTTTTCCTTTAAAAATCCTTGCCTGCAAATGCCAAGACAGGATATGGGACATGATTTGCCTTGCTACCAGAATCTGTGCTCCCCAAATTGCAGTTCTAAGACCCCAAGAAATGCTTTCTTGCTTTGCAGCTTAGTTTCTTAGTTTTCAGTTTGACACTACCAAGGGGGACATGTGTGAATATTCTCTGAAAGACTTGAATGTTTGTGGAAACAACAGGGTATAGGGATTACAGCTTTTCAGAGGAACCCCTTCCTCTGCAGCATATTCTGAAAGTGCTGGCCCTTTGCCCCATGCTGAAAGCCATGGAGAAGGATGTTTACTAATATAATTCCCTCCTCCAAGCTAGGGGCATGCTACACCAGAATTTTGCTTAAGCTCATTCTATATGGTCTCTGGAGGGGGCTCAAACTTCAATTCGGAATTTTGTGCTCTTGGCTGTCTTTTCTCAGTCTGTGCATGTGAGTTTCAAGTGTCATCAATAGAGAAGCTTGGCCAGTATATGGGGATTTTCTCTCTTTCTGTCTCCTCCAGGAGTCTGTGTAGAGATTTTGTGCCTATAGGGGCATGAGGTAATGACTTACTTGATCATGGCAGGGATTTGCAAGTTGGAGTAATATTGGTGGTTATAAGATGCTGGAATTTACCTTTATGTGCCAAGGTTGTAGGGGAGCAAATATAATCAGGACATTTTGCACACAAATGAACATTTCTCAAATGTATATATAGTATCAGATGTATCTGAAATATACATATAATAGATGAAAAAAATATACTATTTTGAAATCAAAAGATTCTTGAAGAAAACAGATTACAAATATTTATGCAATTTATCAATGTAGGATTGACCTAAGAGACAGTAGTTAATAAAGCTCAACAAAAAATCTTGACAATATATAAAGGTGGATGGTTATTATCCCCTTGCTGACCACAAATGAAAGTAACTTTGAAAGTATTTTTGATTAATGTAAAAATCAGCAAGACATATGAATATATTTTCAAATTTGAAAATAGAGAAAAAAGAAAAGAATTTGAGAATGATGATCTCCAAAAGAAAATATTGATTGTTATGGGAAAGAGGCATCTAAAGATTAAGATGATAGATGTCCTGATTTCACTTCAAAATGGAGATAAACAAAACTAAACTAAGTGCATACAGATTTTGAATTTTTAACAGGAGGAATTTAGTTTCAATGAATACATGTGATTTACAAAAGACGGCATTCGTGGCTCTTAAATATACTAAAAGAAAAAAAATTTTTTAGATACCAGGAGGCAGGGTATTGAACCTGGGACCTAATATGTGGGAAGCCGGCACTCCACCACTGAGCCACATCCACTCCCCACTAACAATTTAAATTCTGTAGAAATTTCTTCTTAGTTTTATATAGTATGCAGTAGTAAGTAGTATAAAACCACCATGGCGTAGTGATCTTCAAAAGTTGATTTTAAAAAATATATAGAATTATCCATATTTATTTCCAGAATAAAGGATACATTTGAAATATTTATTTGTATTATCCATATATTATTTATATTATTCTGACTTTAAATATTTTAAATATATAAAAATTGATTTCTTTTAATGAACAAATTTTATTTTGTGCAAGCTTATCCCAGTTTGGAGGTTGCACTTACATATATATATTTCTAATATCTTTTGAGGTAAAATTAACCATTTAAAGGGGTACAATTCAGTGGCATTTAGTACATTCTCACACTGTGCAAGGATCACTTCCACCGATCTGTCAATAGATCTACACATATTTTAAACAATATCAGTCAGTGAAATGAAAGACATTTCAGTAAGCTAGAATAAAGCTAAAAATAATTTAAAATCATCCCTGGGTCATGAGAAATTACAAAGTGACAATTTCACAATAAAAATAAATAAGAAGTATATTCCAAAAATATTTTTGACGAATTTACTTCCATTAAGGCCAGGAAAAGTATAATGTATTTTGGGTTTTTGAGTTGGGAATATATTTAAATTAAAATAATGTTGGCAGTTCTAACACTCGTCCTTGACAAATTTTCAAACTTTTTAAACTCTGTCAGCTTCGCAAGGAAAATTAACCATTAAAACATTAATAAAAGTGTGTGATTAGTGCCACAACTTGCCATTACCCCTAGGCTCTGAAAAGGCTCGGTCAGGACCTGCCTATCAGCAACCTTTCCGACTGGAGGCTTCCAATATTATGCACCTTCCTTTCTCTGAATCTCTATCAGGATTATCTCCATAACAATACTGAATCCCTTAAAAAAAAAATCTCGCCTTAGGCCATTATTTCGAGCCAGCAAATCTTTAATGAACCAATACTTTGCTAAAAGAAGTCTTGCTGCAGTATTATAGGAGGAAAAAGCCCACAGGGGACAGAGCAGAGAATGCAAGGTCCTGGGCTCCATCTTTTGAGAAATCTGGGGCAGCCGAGGGCACGCTCGCTCCCCAGCACCAGCTGGAACACGAAGCTCTTCACTCCTTGAGGCCGCGACGTCCCAGAGCCACGGGCGCCTGCCCCGTGTGTCCCGCGGGAGGCAGCTCAGGTCCTCAGGGCGGAGGCGACGCCACAGTGCCGGGCGCTGACCGCAGACCTTCCGAGGAGGGCTGAGCCGGCAGAGGCAGAAAAGGAGGTGCCTGTGCAGGGGGAGGTGTCGGGGCACGGCGCGGGAAGGTCCCGCTCTGTTTGGGGAGGAAACGCGCCCCGCACGCGGCCTCCGCTGCCCACCTCGGGGCTGAGACCCGCGCATCCATCCCCGCCGCCACCCATCTGGCCAGTTCCGGGGGGAAGCGCCTGCTGCAGCACAGTGGGCGCTGTGACAATCCACGTGCCTCCCCGCCTAGGCCCTGCCGGCCCAGAGTCCTCCCTTTCTCCATCCTACAGACCCTGTGGCAGGATTGTGGGTGAGTTTTTTTGGGAGGATGAAGTGTCCAGGACCACCCCGCAAGCTGGAAGCTGAGCCGGCCCAAGCCAGTGTTCCCATCCCTGGGAGCACAGTGCTGCAGGGAACCTAGAAGCCCTGCAGGGGGTGCTTAGGCCTCTCCTCCAAGCCCTGCTCCTTGGAACCTGCCCCAAGTGTCCCTGCCAGGTGCTCACTGTGGGGAGTTTCTAGG
Source organism: Tolypeutes matacus (assembly GCA_026826555.1). Taxonomy (NCBI): domain Eukaryota; kingdom Metazoa; phylum Chordata; class Mammalia; order Cingulata; family Chlamyphoridae; genus Tolypeutes; species Tolypeutes matacus. The sequence goes on from JAKSZT010000751.1 coordinate 271,630, forward strand.
TAGAGGTAAAAACAACAACAACAACAAAAACCCTATATTGTTTTCTATTCTTCTGAATTTCTCAGATTAGCTCCTACTAAGATAATTTGGACGTTGTCCCCAAGAAGTGAAAAATTAATAAAATAATTGTAATTGCAAAGTTTGTTTCACAGTGAGAGACTGAACTAGATTCCTGAAAGGCTTTACATCAGGTTATTTGATCCAACTCCCAGCTCCTTGGATTCCATAATGTCCACACCCTACAAGTGTAATCAAGAGTCAGGAGCTGGCCTGCCTGAGCATTGGTCTCCACCTGACACTGTGTCTGGAGTGTCTTAAGCTCTCTCTGCCTCTCTGTCACCGTCTATATAAAGAGGAGGAAAACAGAACCTGATGCAGAGGGCTACTGTGAGGTTTGTGTGGGAACAAAATAAAGAGCTCTTTCATGGTCTATTCTGATTTTAATTTTTTTTAAATCCAATGAGCAAGGTTCAGAATACCAATTTGCTACATTCAATTCATTTTGCCACAATATTACTTTGCAGGTGCCGTTTGTGGGGCTCAATCATGTTTTTACATGTGGCTCTTGGTAGTGGAGACAAGACAAATGAAATCACTTGGCTACATTACTGCTATCTATGTGTGAAATCAGACTGAGGATTTCCAGTGGGAAGCAGCTGAGAGAGTGAGTTTACAGGGTTTTTCATTTATTCTAGATACAAGTCCTTTGTGAGATATGTGGTTTCCAAATATGTTCTCCCAGTGTGTAACTTGTTTTTATCCTTGTTTAAAATTTTTTATTAAAGAAGTTGTAGGTTTACAGAAAAGTCATGCATGAAATAAAGCCTTCCCATGTACCATCAAATCCTTAACACTGTGCATTGGTGTAGTGCACACGTTAGAACTGATGAAAGAACATTATTATAGTTGCACTATTGACTATAGTCCGTGGTTTACATTAAGGTTCACTTTCTGGGTTGTACAGTCATGCATTTTATAAATTCTACTACCATATATACAACTTAATATTCCCCCTTTTAACCACATTCACATATATAACTCAGTGCTGTTCATCACATTCACAATGTCATGATACCATCACCACCATCCATTACCAAAATGTTTTTATCACTGAAAATAAAAACTCTGTACAATTTAACATTAACTGAATGTTCCTTATACCCACCCCACTCCCTGGTAACCTATATTCAAGTTTCTGATGCCATGAATTTCCTTAGTCTAATTTATCATGTGAGTGAAATCATATAATATTTGTTGTTTCATGACTGGCTTATTTCACTCATCATGATGTCATGAAGGTTCACACTTCTTGTCATATATATCAGAACTTCATTCCTTTTTACAGCTGAATAATATTCCATTCTGTGTATATACCACATTTTGTTTATCCATTCATCACTTGATGATCACTGGGACTTAGGCTGCTTCCATCTTTGGGCTATTGTGAATAATGTTACCATGAACATCAATGTGAGAATATCTGTTCATGTCCCTGCTTTCAAATCATTTTACAAATGTTTGTATGTATTGTGAGAATTTTGATTTTTACCCATAATAAAAAAAAAAAAAAAAAAAAAAAAAAAATTCCTATCAGTATTTACATAGCAGTGAGATTGCAATGTCATATGGTAATTCTATACTTAACTTTCTGAGAAACCACCAATCTTTCTTCCACAGAGGCTACACCATTTTACATTCCCTCCAACAATGAATGTTCCAACAGGGTGATTTGCAGAACCAATTGTATAATTCCATTGAATACCAAATTACCAATTTTTCATTTATGAATGATACTTTTGCTGTCAATAGAAAAAACTCTGCCTAACAATTGATCTTGAAGATTTACTCTTTGGATTTTTTCAGAAGTTTTTTGTGAAATTGTTTTATGATTAAGTTCAAGATCCATATGAGATAAATTTTGCATAATATATGAGGAAAAGGGAAGCGGCTGTGGCTCAATCAGTAGGGCTCCCGTTTACCATATGGGAGGCCCCGGGTTTGGTTCCCGGGGCCTCCTGGTGAAGGCAAGCCTGCCCGCACGGCGTGGTTAGCTGACCCAGCGAGCACAAGCAGCAAAGGGGGGGATAAATGAATAAATAAATAAAATCTTTAAAAAGAAAAAAAAGAAAAGGCAGGAGTCTTGCCATGGAGGCCTCAGTCTCCAAGGATCAGG
>JAKSZT010000751.1:274202-348085 GCA_026826555.1 Tolypeutes matacus
TATATATATATATATATATATATATATATATATATATATGAGGAAAAGGTTTAAGTTTAATTCTGTCCCAAGTTGTCCAGCACCATTTCTAGGAAAGGGTTTCATTTTATCATTGAATTAGTCCTGCTTATTGTCAAAAACCACCTGGGCATATTTTGCATTGATTTATTTCTGGATTCTCCATTCTATTCCACTGATTAATGTGTATATCCCTGTACCAACAGCAAAGAGTGTTCATAAGCTATGTAATAATTATTGAAATCAAGTAGTGTCTCTCACTTTATTCATTTTTTGTCAAAATAGATATGCTAGTCTCCTTGATTTTTCATTCCACAGAAATTTTACATTCTGCTTCTCAAAATCTTCAAAAAAGTCCTTTCAGGCTTATGATAGGAATTGTCTAAAACTTGTATATCAAACTGAAGAGCATTCATTTCTTTCCTAAGATGAGTCTTGCATTATGTGATAGTTTAAGTCTTTTTTTTAGAACCTTTAAAATTATATTCTTAAATTAATCCATTCCAGTGGGTTTGAACCTATTGCAGGTGGAACCTTTTGACTAGATTACTTAAGTAAGGCATAGCCCAGGGTGTGTCTTAATCCACTTACTGGAGTCCTTTATAAATGGGTGGAATACACAGAGAAAAATGGCCACAGGGACAGAGAGAGACCTCCAAAAGCTGATATCATGAGAACCCAGGAGAGAGAAAGCCACAGGAGCTCAGAGAGGAATCCACAGATGCTGAAAGAGGAAGTCACAAAGGGAGCAACCAGAAACTGAAAGCAACAGAGCCCAGAGGAGAGCCTGGAGGAGAAGGCAGAGACCGGCAAACATAGCCATTGTGCCCTGCCATCTGACAGGAATTAAGAATGACCACCAGCCAGTCTTCAGGGAGTGAGCTTCACCTGATGGCTTCATTTGGGCACTTTTCTAAGTCCTGGAACTGTAAGCTCCTAAGTTAATAAATCCCTATTGTAAAAGCCAACCCATTGTCTTCATAGTCTTTAGCAAACTAAAACACATTCCATGGTTAGTTAATATTAAAATGCATTTGGACCCTCTACAAAATGAATATTTTAAAAATATCAACTAGATCTCATCACTTCCTTGCTTAAACCAAATAGTATGGGAGCGGATGTGGCTCAAGTGATTGGGCATTCACCTCTCACATGGCAGGTCCTGGATTCATTTCTCGGTGCCTTCTAAAGAAGACAAGCAGACAATGAGCTGAGAGAGTGAGCTGACACAGCAAGCTGATGCAATGAGGACACACAATGAGGATACACACAATGAGCAGGGAGAGGATATGGCTCAATCAGTTGGGCACCTGCCTCCAACACAGGATGTCCTGGGTTTCATTCCCAGTGCCTTCTAAAGAAGATGAGTAGACACAGTGAGCACACAACAAGCAGAGACAGAAAGATGTTTTATTAGTTGATGTGCCACCCTAGTCCTCAGAGCAAAATGACCATTTAGATCAGAAAGAGACCTTGTCATTCATTTATTGGAGAGAAATGATCCTACTGTAACCAGGCAGAGGGGGCCCATGCTCTCTAGATATTATATCAGCACAACAGAGATGGAGACAGTTCCCAAATTATCATACTTAACAATCTTGACATCTTTTGTGCCTATTGTGTCAAGAATCCCCATCCCTGTATTAAAACAGAAAAACTACTATCTGTGAATTTGCTTCACTTTTGAACACATCTAGAATACAATTCTTATCTGATTTTTTTAAATATTAGATTAAAGAAAATGTTAAGGGTGGATTGTATCCTGAATTGTACCTTTTTCTTTCTGTCCATATTCTTGTCAAGGTTACATTTGCCCTACAAGGCCCTCAATTTAACAACTGTCTATTGTTGAGTTGAGCTAAATTGAAATCAAGAAAATATCCAAACCTAGAAATCAGAGATAAGCATGACTTTCACCCCACAGGATTTGAACACACAACTGTTTTTCCTGGAGGTCATGGGAGCCAGGGCTTCTTTGTGCTTTAGGAATGTCAGTTTCAGCACTTCTCAGGCACAGTGCCCAGTATTGGTTTCTTCCCTATCCACAGGATTGGGATTGCCTGTGAACTCTTTGTCTTATTGTTGTTGCCAAAATGGGCTCACTGCCCGATGTGCATAAAAAACCTATCCTGTGACACCAGGATTTGAAGAAAAAAAGATATTTATTACAGAGCAGCTGTTCCAAGAGGCAGGAAACAAAGCCTCTCCCTGAACTGGAGAGATTCTGAGAGTCTTATAACATTCTGGTAAAGGCATGATTATGATAATGAGTACAGAAAAGTATAAAGAGATTTTAAACCACCCATAATCACACCTTTTACAAAAGAAAATGGTTGGCAGGCTGAGGTATAAATCTTCCCCCTGATGTTCTTTCACACCTTATCACTTGACCCATTAACTCTGTTAAATTACCTTTATAAGTCATTCTCCAAGAAAATGATATTGACATTTCATACCATATAAAGGCAAAGCAGAAAGTAATAGTTACATCCTATTTTGTCACATTAATGTACAGTGATTAAGTTACCTGATCCAATTAGTATTTATTTACATGTTTAAAGTATAAGCACAAACAAATACACAAAAAGACAGATGACAGATTATCATTCCCTTGTTAATTTAATGGTGGTGAACATCACTCTTCATTTAATAAACATAATCTGTCAAAGAGACTTCATTCTTTATATTATTCCTTATTTCCAGTTTTCTTTTACTAGAATTTTTTCTCTAGTTATTTCCCTTTGTTTTTTATATTTTTAATTTTTCTTCTTTTCTAGCATTTTAGGAAATTGTTTAGTTCATTTGTTTTACTTATACCTTAAAGTTTTGAGATTTCATTTTTTCATTCTCATTTCAGGACTCCTATTCTAAACCACCTCTCTCATTGCCTTATGCTTTGGCACCCACCCTTTCTCTGGTGTTCATTATAAGTTAAGCTTGCTCTCTCATCAGTCATGCTTTATTTTTAACTGGATGACAAATTAACATCCATTTATCATCAATTTTGTGTAAGTCCCTCATGTTTTTTGTTTGTTTATTTGTAGTATTTTATTTTTCGTTCCTTTTTTTGTTGTTGTTGAGGTACTGGGGCTAGGGATTGAACCCAGGACCTTTTATATAGGAAGCCAGCACTCAACCACTGTCCTACATCAGCTTCCCTGAGATGGTTTTTTCACTTTATTTGCTTGTTTTTTGCTTTTCCTTTTTTTTTTTTTTTTTTTTTTTTTTTTTAAGAGGCACCAGGAATGCAACCCAGGACCTCCCATGTGGGAAGCAGGTGCTGAACCTCTTGAGCCACATCTGCTTCCCAAGGCTTTCATGTTTTAATAACCACTATTAATCAGAGAAAAACCCATTAACCAAATTCTGTCTAATAACTCTAGGAAGAAAGAGTAATAAAGGAAAGTCCTTTATCCAATAACGAATTATAGACCAGCTGCCAGATACTAAGTATAGATAGTTCCAGGTACAAAGGGCCAATTGAACACTTAACAAATTGAATGAGAGAAGTCCCACCTCAACACACATAATAGAGGAATTTCACAACACTAGAAATTTTTTAAAAAGCTAAAACTAGAAGAGGATCAAATACAAAGATCTTGATCAGACTGGTAAGAGACTTCTCACAAAGAATACTAAGACAACAGGGTGGTGGAGCTATACCTTTAAGATTCTCAGGTAAATGAACTTCCAAGAAACAAGGACCTGCACCCCTGTAGACAGAAGGGAGGGTCCCAGGATACCAGCTGAGCAGCAGGACAGCAGAGAATGTAGACTGGAGCAGGAGGCCAGAAGCTTTAAGATAAGAGAGGAGGTATGTCTCATCCAAATGAAAGCTTCCTCCTCCTTCAGTTTGGATACAGCTCTCCAATACTCCCACCCATGTGTCACTTAAACCTAACAACAGCTTTTTATAATTTAATTTAATTTGTTTTTAAAGAAGTTTCAGATTGCATAACTGTTACATGGAAAATATACGATTTCTCATATACCTCACCACTCCCCCTTCTACACTTCTCCCCATTAACACCTTTCATTAGTGTGGTACACTTGTTACAATTGATAAACACATATTGGAGCACTGCTACTAACCATGGTCAATAGTTTACATTATGATTTACACTTTGTATGACACAATTTTACAGGTTTTTACAAAATGTATAATGACCTGTATCCATCATTGTAATGTCAATCAGAACAATCCCAATGTCCCCCAAGTACCCCATGTTACAGATGTTCTTTCCTTTCCCTCCCCTCAGAACTTCTGGTGGCCACTGCCTTTATATAGATGTTACAAGTTCTTCCATTGCTAGCATAATAATAGGTCTACTTTAGTCCATAGTTACATTCCCCCTAATGTTTGCTCATTCCTCAATCTTGAGGATTTTAGGATGGTGATGCACACTCTGCATTATCCTGCTGTTATATGAGAGGTAATGATGCTTGAAAATATTTAGTAAGTTGACAATTATCAAACAATTGAAAAGTTTTGTTGCTAGAACCTAAATTCATTTCACTATGGTTCAAAAAGCAATGCTGTTTTCAAACATGTACCTAGCTCTGGGAATTTTTTTTTTTCCAGGAGGTACTGGGGATTGAACCCAGGACCTCGTACGAAGGCAGCAGGTCTCCAAACACTGAGCTACATCCGTTTCCCAATGAAGGTTGGTTTTTTCATTTGTTTGTTTTGTGTTTGGGAATTATCAGGGATCGAACCTGAGACTTTGTACATGGGAGGCAGGTGCTCAACCATTTTAACTACATCTGCTTGCACTTGAGTTACATTGTCTTCCTGGGGAAATCTCTGAAAATGATTAGGAAGGGCTGTGGAGGGTAAGGAGGCAGTTGGGGCATTCCAGGCAGCAGAAATCACAAGTGTGCTCTTCAAGGTGGCAGCAAGTGTAGGTCCCATAGAGAAGAGTGTGGAAACTTCTAGGTTGGCACAGGGGATGCCTGATGGGTGGGGGCGGGTGACAAGGTGGTTAGAGGAGAATAGTGGCATGAAAGGTTTGTACAAGATCCCCTAGCACTGGAGGATCTTTAGATGGAAACAGACTTGAGGAAAGCAGGGTTTCCTTGATATACTTCTGGAGTCTCCTTGGAAGGTAATTAGATAAGAGAGAGGAAGACATGTGAAAAGACAAGGCTTAGGTTGAAGAGATCAGAATTCCTTTTCCCAGGATGGATGAGAGAAAGAATATTAGAGTGAGAGTTGCCTGTGCCGTCCATCTGCACTGAGATGGTGTTTTCTTCTCTGTTCACCTTCTTCTATTCTTACCTCATCTCCCATTACTCCCTGAGAAAAGGGTGCATTTGGTTAGGTTGAAAGAAGAGTCCTATATCAGGCAAGAGAATGCTTATGTCCAAGGTCAAAGTCTTAGTGCCAGAGAAACAATCAGGGGCCAGAAAACCTTCAATGAGGAGATGCATCTGAATTCCCTCTCAGAGCCAGTAACTCCATCCTCAATCTCTCTGAGGCTCCTGGCTGGGAGCTCAGTTCTAGAGGCCTTGACAAGGGGTCAGGGTTCCAAGCACTCCCAGGCTGTGTTAGTTGGAGAGCAAATTTGTAAAGACATTTTTTTTCAGAGAGATCTGACTGCATCATAAATCCACATTTGATGGTTATATACATAGAATGTAAAAACTGCTTTGTCATTAGAAGCAACTATTTTATTACCTATTTATGTATCACTACTAAAGAAAAGTTAGGGAATATCTACAAAGAGGCATATAATGTTATTCACTGCTAGGTGCAAATAGTAGAGGTAGGAAAAGAAGAAATATTCTGCATGCTCATCAGCTGGAAATAGGGAAGAAATGAAAGTCATTCATTTCAGCCTAGGGAGTGCACCAAGCTGGCAGTGTTGTGGCGGCTCCTGGCTCCCCTAAGCTCTGTGGATCCGCCTGGGTCGCACTCCCGCCCTGCCTACACTCACTTCCTCCCCGCCGCTGCCGCTGCGGTTCTGTAGGCTGTGACGCTGCCTCCTAGTCACTGGCAGCTTCTGCTGGGTCAGCGGCATAAGGGACCCGCCATGGCGCGTTATCGGAGGCCCCAGACCCGCTGTGCGTCCGACCTGCCCAGCACCCGCCCTTGTCCCCCGGCGGGTCGGGGAGGGTCCGGGCACCCTCTATACCGCGACCCCGCGGTACACGCGGACTGGGTGGACTCGCGCCACAAGGTTGGTGCCCTGAGGTCCCCGCCCTCCTCCTGCCGCGGCTAGGGGTGCGGGGCTTTGCTCGGGCTCCAAGCAGCTGGGCATCCCCATTGCTAACTTTCCTGAACAAGTAGTAGATGATCCTCCAGCAAATGTACCCACTGGCATTTGTTATGGTTGGGCCTGTGTTGAAAGTGGAGATGTCCCTAAGATGATGGTCAGCACAGGCTGGAACCCACACTACAAGAATCTGAAAAAGCCCGTGGAAACGCACATTATATGTCCCTTCAGAAAGAACTTCCATGGGGAAACCCTCAATGTGGCCATCTTTGGTTACCTCTGACCAGAAAAGACCTTTGATTCCTTAGAGTCACTTATTTCAGCAATTCAGGTGATATTGAGGAAGCTAAGAAACGACAAGAATTACAAGAAATTGAAGCTCAAAGAAGATGATTTCTTCCAAATTCCTGAAAGCAAAATAATAAATGGCCACTGCTGAAAAATCGTTTTTTAAATTCATTCATTATTTTCTAGGTTTTCACAGCTCATAAAGGCTCATGTTGACTATATTTTTTTTTTAAAAAATCACTTTCCTGAAACTATGAATTAAACAATACGATTTAATTACTATATTATGCTTCTACTGTTAAATTATACCCATCAAGCCACAGTACTAAAGAGATACATTTAAAAATCAAGATTACTTTTTATGTAATATTTTGATTAAATATTCTTTCAAAGCTTTCTAAAATGTTCCATTGGAAAGTTCTTAAATTTCTTATAATGGAAATAAAATGTATAAAAGGCACACTACTAGTTTGAGATAAGACATATGATTCTCATGCTAAAATGCCAGTATGTATGTACTTGTATAGTATGTGTTACTAAACACAGAAGGCTTGTAGAAGTACATGCATTAAACAAAAATTTGGTAGTTTATTATAAACATAAGGGAAAAATCTGGACTTTATATTTTTGATAATTATGCATTGTTTTCATTAATATATTTTATTATACTTGTGAAGACTTGTGAAATTTCATTTCAGTCATTTCTTTCATGAGGAGAAATCACTGTACTCTCTTCTATTTTTGTATAGATTTGCCTCAATTTTAATTGTCTTGACACCCTCCTCCCATTTTTTTGTTTGCCTTTGAAGAAAGAAAAATTATTGTTTTTGAAATCTGTAGATCTCATTTTTGCTTTGGATAACACTTTGCTCTTTTTTTAAGAGGATCTATTCTTGTTTTTCAACTTAATTGGTTCCTTTTTCTTTTAAGTGATTTTTTTCTTTTTGTTTATATTGACAGAAATATGAAATTGATATTTGGGAAATTGAGATTACAGATTGCTTTGGGCCCCTGAAATAATACATTGCTTCATTGATTACTTTAGTACCAGATTTGCAGGAAACGTGGGGCAATATATAGAAGGAAATTTTAAAAGTAAACACATCTGATTATAAATCAGTTTCCCCTAATCTTCATGAATGAATTAGAATAAAGTATATAGGAAAACATCTAAAAGTCACATTGGATTAGGGGGAATATGGCTATGTTCAGTAGGTTGTATTTTACTTTCTGGCCTATGGCAAACAAAGCAGTTTGTCATATTTCATTTCTTTATAAAAATATTTCGAAAATGTAGTTTAATGTTAGAAATAAAATACTTGAACAAAAGATGCCTCAATTATGAAGTTGAATACACATGCAAAGTGTAAAGACAGATTTGTGTTTTTGTTTGAATAGCTTGCTGCTAATTATGTCCTCATATGTATTTTATTGTTGCCTTTTGATTTTCAAATAGCATTGCTTTTGAAAATCTGCTCGTAAACTGTTGTTTAGAGGTTAGGTCTTGGTATTGACATGTTCAAAAGTGTTACGTGATGTATTTTAAGAAATTACAGTTGTAACATTTTGATTAATCTGAATACTTCCAGGCATTGAAATAAATCTTGACTAGGTGAAAAAAAAATTAAAGCCATTCATTATATGGATTATAGTATGGCAATAAAAAATAATAGGATAAAATAAAATAATGAGACAGATGTACATTTGCCTGCATGAACATATTTCAAACTTAATAAGCTTAAGAAAATATGTGGAAGGAATATACCTTTATTAAATAAATAAATAAATATATATATGTACACACATGCACATATACTACAATACATCTCTAGATCGGATAAATGTGGGTGTTTGTGCATTGTGTGTGCGGGAAGGAACGGGACAGGCAGGTGGAGAGAGATCAGGAAGGGTGAGGAAACTGAGACAAACCAGATGTGTCAAGGTCAATGTGAAGAAGGAAACTGAGGCAGGAGGATAGTGGAGAAAGAAGAGAGCAATACAATCCCGCACTAGGTTGGGAGTGCTGGGGAGCCAAAATGACATGGAGGAAGGAGAAAGGTGAACAAGGGAAAAGGCAGGGAGAGGGAGGAGAGACCCTTGGGGAAACCTTCCCAGGTAGTGGCTGTCGTCATTTTAGTCCTCACCCCCCTCCACCTAGTAGCTAATGAGACTTCAACCTTTGGGTCAGGCCAGCAAAAGCAATACTTAAAGTGACTAAAGGAAAGGAAGTATATATCCCAGCCTCTCCCAGAACACTGAAGGGAGTTTCTGCCCCACTGAAGGAGTTTCCAAATCATGAGACTCTTGATGGGCTTTACTTCTCATGGTCATGCTACCAGGAGGGGAGGTAGGAGTGTAAACTGTCAGAGGAGACAGCGCAGAGAGGAGAAAGCTGGGAAGATGGACCAGGCCTCCCTAGGGGAGGAGGTAGGACAAACAACTGTGACAGTGAAGAGGGGGGAATTCCCTCTGCTCTGCTGGTCACCACCTGCCAAGGAATACAGAGAGCAGAAGCAAAAGGAGAAGACCAAGAAGGAGGTGGAAATTATCATTTAGAGAAGGAGACACATCACCTCTCTTGCCCTGAGTCCCAGACTCTCCTTAAGGACCCAATTCAGCCACTGAAAGTTAAAGGGGCTGCCTGGTGATATAAAATGTATCTCACCAAGAGGAGGCTGATCATAATTGTGGCTGAAATTAGACAACTGGATGCCATAACAGGGGATAGAAAAAATGATGTCTTTACTAAAGGAACCCCAAAAATTATTGCATAAGTTTGGAATGAGCCACAGAGGAGGCGTTGGTTTGGATGCCACCCACATATGTGTTGTAATGTGCAGTTTTATAGCTTGGAAGCTGCCTACCCCATGGGAGGTCTCACATGTATCAGTCCTCCTTGCAATCACTGATGACCAATGCTAAAACAATTTAAGAGCTGTCCTAGATGTAATAGAAACTCATGGAAGGCAAACTCACAGTCCAGACTTGCCTGCTATTTCCACAAACACCACCTCACCAGGCCAAATAAAAATGTCATCAACAGCAAGTCTTCCCCTGTAGAATTTCAAAAACACCACCCACACCCAGGCCCCTGCTTCAGTGTGGACCTCAAAGTGATCAAGAGAGGTTATGTTTGACACTAAGGGACAAGGGAATCCTAACTTGGATGATCTGTAGTAAATCAGTGGAGCAATTTCAATACTTACTACAGTTAGATTACAACCCATGGCAGTTTTCCCTTCAGATTCAGCCTGAACTACTACACCCTCCCCTGATCTCTGTCAGAGGCAGGGACTCATCCTACATAAGGATCCAGTGGTCATGGAAGTTGCTCCCTTCTGGCAGACAATTCTCCTCTTACCACATTAACCATGAACTATGATTTGGATTCCAAAAATAAACAAAACTGCCTTACTGTTGTATGTGGGTGTCCAAATATCTTTAATCCCAGGAAACACTCATGGTTTAAAGGAACCCCCAAAGCAGGTGAAGAGTTTGGGGAAGGAGTAATGAAAAGTTTACTTGCTCTCTTAACTATTAAAATTGATGCACTTTGGATAAAAGGTGTGTCTGTCCTGGTTTTTCTCCCAAGACTCTCCTTTACCCCCTCCCCAGCTAGACTGGAGGGAACCAACTCTGCTCTTTGTGCTGAATATTGGAACACTGTATTAGCATTCAAGGGGAACACAGAGCAGTTATACATTAGGAAGAGTTAGGTTTGCTGCCCTCCCCCTCTTTGAGTTCCTTTTCTCTCCCCCGCCTTTTTATCACACCATTGACACATCCCATTTTTCTCAGTCTTAATCAAATGGCTTTTTAATATATCCAGAGGGATGGTTAATGCATCAAAATTTAACTGGCATATTCAGGTGTATAAACTGGTGGAGAGATGCATCTAGTCACTTATAGAACCAGTTATATGCCAAGACCCCAGAGAGCAGTAGAGTGAGAATGGGATGTTTTTTATTAGATGGGAGGAAGAAATAAGAGTAACAGCTTTGCCTTAGTGAAGTCAGGGTTCCTGCCTGGTAGGAAGTGACCACACTCTGCTCTTGTTCACTCTCTTCTCTTCTTTTGAAGACTCTGTACTCTGTGCAACTACTGCTGGTAATTTCTTTGTGCTCCTCAGTGTTCCATTTTAATCTCAATCATTCCTATAAATAATAAAGCCATGAAAAGAAGAAATCTGTAAAATGACTTGTGAATGTTAAATGTGCAAATAAAACAGTGGAAAGGGAAAAAAATGGATATCCTCAGATATCAGGAATCTTCATTGAACAAGACTAAGGCTTTTAGGCAATTGGTAGGCTGATCCCAAGACCAATTCAGTTGACACAGGTGGCTAATGCAAGACAGATGATATGCAAGCTGGCTTCATGTTAACTTGTTATCCTCTCCTTAACATCACCTGGAATTGTACTAATTAATCCAAATGGATATTTACAGTCCCAAAGTTGGGCTTATAATAATCAAATGCCTTCTCCTAGAAAATCTTCCCCTTGTCCCATCCTGGGATATATTTCCTATACTTGGATTTGGTCAAAATTGCAATAGATTTTCACTCAGATGTAGAACCCCCAAGCACTTACCCCCACAAATCTCACAATCCCTAACTCTCCATTGCCACTAATGAGCTGTCATAATATTCCAACTTGTACTAACCAATGTAGGATCACTGCTTTTAGGGACAGCATTTTAAATATATGTGCAAAACATCATAGCACAATTAAGGTAAAAACAGGTAGTTGAGTAGCAGCTGTAGCTCAAGTGTTTGTGTTCCCTCTTCCCATGTACAAGGTCCCAGGTCTGATCCTGAGTACCTCCTTTAAAGAAATGAAAAAATCAACTCTCACTGGGGAGTGGATGTAGCTCAACGGTTAGGTACCTGCGTCACATGTACAAGGTCCTGGGTTCAATTCCAGGTACCTCCTAAAAACAACAATAGGTAGTCATATCCAAGGATTTATTTACACAAATTAAACAAATGGCCCAGTGATGGATTTCTTGGATGAATCCCCTTGTTCTTTAGAATCCATGGTTGTAGCTGAACACATAGCCCTAGATTACTTATTGGACACTGAAGCCATCCATGGTCAGTGAACTTACTAAAAAATCTTGCTACATGTGGGTAGAAAACACTCACCAAGTTTTACCAATAACCAGGGACATTGCACAAAAGAGTCCATGATGCTACACTATTGACTAAACAGATTGAACAAATCAAAATGTTCTCTTTTTTCAAAGCAATTCTCCCGGCTCCCCCCGCCCCCGCATTAATTGGGAAAAATGGTAGTGATTAGGATTTGAAATCCTAGTTATTGGATTCATTAGGATGCTTTATCATTGCTTCCAAACCCAGCAATTATAAAATAAGTACAACTAAGATCATAATACGACATGGGACCAGGGGATGGATACTTGTATAAATGATCCTTGAGGTTCCCACATTATTTACTTATTAACAGCAGAGAAGGACCATTAGCAAAAAGCATGCTGACACCACACTCAACTCTTACCTATCCAATAGTTTAAATATAGGCCAAATATGCACTTTAAGCCATTTAGAGCCTGCCTACTTTCCATTTTCTTCAGAACTGCATCCAACATCTGTTAATCATACATAAAACATTACCTGGAACTATAAAAGACCCCAAACTGCTGCTGTCACATGGTGTTCTCTGACCAAGAGTCTTTCCACCTTGCTGCTGAGTGACATCACCTAGACCTATAAGCCACCTCCTTCATTATCCTCTTACCTGGGTATTTCCTTGGCCTGTATCTCTTTTGGATGGTGTCCTCACAACACTAATTCTGGAAAATCTCTTGCTGGGAGGAACTTCTTGTCTCATGAAACCTTGTCTAAATGATATCCAATAAATTTTGTTATGTGTTACTCTGACAGCTGCTGGTTCTTTCTTGATCAACACTGAAATCCTCAAATGCATCACAAAGTGACATTGAATCACTTACCACTCATTATCAAGAACAATCCAGGGTCTGGAACTTTGTTACACTCAATAAACTTTTGTTAATAAATGTTTGAGGAGGCAGTGGTGGTGGCTCAAGCAATTGGGCACCACCCTCCCGCATGGGAGGTCCTGGTTTCAGTCCCCAGAGCCTCCTAAAAGAAAAATAAATAAATAAATGTTTGATGAGTGAGTAAATAAGGTTATTTATAGTGACAATACTTCTCCTCACAACATATTTATGTCAATAATCCCCAATCACTTGTGAGTTTCATTTCCCTTCATGAAAAAATGAGTGCTTGGGCCTCTCCCTTGCAAATATGTTTCTGCTATAATCTAATATTTCAGATACACTTTGGACCCCATACCATAATCCATTAACTGTCAATGGACTTCAAGGTTGTAAACAATGTTTTTGTGAAGAAGTAGAAAAGGTTTATTGGAATAGGGGCCAGAATTACTATGCAGCTCCTACCTCTCCTTTGGACAGCTTTCACGCAGGTTTAATTAACAATATATACATTGTGCATGGCCAGCTTTTTCTGCTTCAATGTTATTACTCTTTTAGGGTCTTTTGTCTAATTAAACTCTGTAACTTCGAGGGGAAGGCTTTCAAAAGTGATCACCAAGGGTCAGTATTTTGAGGTTACATAAATTATTGTAAGTATATAAGGCATTCTGAAAACATGAAATTCTAAAAGTCTGAAATGTTTTTCCATTACCTAATTTCTTGTGATCTCTCTGCTTTTTGGCAATAAAATCCTAATATATGGAATTAATCACTGCCAGATTTTGAATCCTGGGGATATTTTTTGCCAATATACCCATAATCCTTGAAGCCTTACCTCTTTTTCTTTTGGAAAAATTCATTTATTTTAATTTATTTTAAATGTGGATGTAAATATTAAATCACATTTTAAAAGTATAATTTATGCACATTTCATTTATTTGTTTGGATTTATTTATCCTTGTTTTCATTCATTTTTGTCAAGTATATATAAATATACAATAGCTTAAGAGACATCATTTTGCATTTCCCATAAACAGTAAAAATGATTTTACTGATTCTTTAAAGTCTTTATAACTATGTTATAGCTAAAGAAAAAAACCTAAGACATGAGCAACATAATACAGTTGTCAGGACCAATTTTCAGTACTTACATTTTCAAAGTAGGAATACATTAAAAAGAGCTGAAATTCATTTATTATTACTTGCCACAAAACACCACATGAAGCATTCCTATCTCATTTCACAGTCAAACATTTTAACTAACAGACCATTATGAAAAATTTTGAGTTGTTGCATGAATTCTGAGTTAAAGGGTGCTGGATTTTTTTTTTTTTAATTTCTACTTTGAGTTTTGGGAAAGGAAATCCATGTGAAGGTTTTCCACTTTAATATTAAGATTGCTATCTCCTCAGCATGAAAACTTTAATATTGACTAAGAAATGGATGACCACTGAGGAGTTTCCTCATACATGACACTGAAGGTATATTGAAGAATGTGAATTCTCATGTACTTTACAAGAGCTGGTCTATGAGTAAAGGAATTCTCATATGTATGTCAATGAAAGACTTCCCCAGATTGAATTATCTAGTATTCCCCAAGATGTTTTAAAATTCTAGTAAAGATATCCTGTCTTATTTCTTGTTTTGGAATTATTCCTTTACTGAGTTCTCTTGTGCATATCAAGATTGGAGACCTACTGAATGTTTTTGTGATTCCAGTGGCGTTTACTCTTAACATTTAAGGATTTATTTAAATAAATCAAAACCTTTCCATAAGGATTACATTGCTATAGAAGATCTCCCCTGGGTGAGGTCCCTGGTTTGTTTAAAGGTTGATACCATGAATGATGACTCTTTCAAATTTAACTCTTTTATGCTGTGAAGTCCTCTCACATCATGGTAGGGCTGAGTTTTGGTGAAAAGCTTTCCTATGTGTACATGGCATTCATGTGGCTTCTCTCTAGTGTGAATTGGAATATACAGACGAAGGATGAAGGATAACTGAAGGCCCTTCCATACTGATTACAGATGCAGGATTACTCTCCTGTGTGGGCTCTTTATAGGAATACAAATTGGCAAACTGGCTAAGTGCTTCCCATGTTCACTAAATTTATAGGGTCTTTCTCCACTGTGAGTTCTATAAATATCAGTTCTCTAGTGCTTTCCCACATTCATTACAATGGCTTCTCTCCAACATGAAATTTCTCGTTGTTTCAGTTTGCCACAGGCTGCCAATGCAATATACCAAAAGTGGGTTGGCTTTTACAATAGGGGTTTATTAGGGAAAAAGCTTAAAGTTCTGAGGACATTAAAATGTCCAAATCAAGGCATCAGCAGAGATTCTTTCTCACCAAATGTCAGGTGCTGATGATCCTGGACACCTTCTTCTGGCTGCTCTGTCCGTGGCTTCCTTTCTTCTTGAGCTCAGCTGTGGTGATCAGGCAAATGGCTCATCTCTTCCCCTCTCTTCCAGGCCTCATTGCTTCAGCTTTGGGCTGCTCTGCTGATTACACCCTCCAGCCCCACTCAGCCACTTGGTTTCTCTGCCTTTCTGTGGCTACAGGTGACCCTGCAACCTTCTCTCATGAGGCAGGATAAAATGGCAGCTCTCTTTCTCTGCCTTCTATTCTGTTTATATAGAACTCCAGTAAAAGGATTAAGACCCACCCTGGGTCTCACAATCTAATTAAAAGTTCCCATCTAAAAAGAGTTTACAGGAATAAGAATGGGTTCACTTTAAGAGCAAGGTTTCCTGAGGTCTACAAAAGACTCAAACCAGGATGCTCATGTTTTCTAAGTTCAGAGTATAAACTAAAGGCTTCTCCACATAGGTGACATTCGTATGATTTCCCTCCAATGTGAATGTGCTCAAGTTGATTAAAGGATGGCCATTCCCTGAAGGCTTTGACTTGTGACATAAGACTCTTTATACATGTGAGTTAATCTATGTCAGTCAGTGGAGAACTCTGGAGGGAAAACTACTGTGAAATCATTATATTCAAAAATTTCCTCTCCAGTTTGAGATCTCCGCTGTTGGTAAGGAGATGAGAGGTGGTTAAGGGTGGGCTGACAAGGCTTTATTCATTAATTTCTCTACATATGAATTCTATGCTGATCATTTAGTGAGAGTCTCCTCTTAATACCTTTCCCATGTTAGTTACTGCATGGTGAATTACACCTCTACAAGTGCCTAGATTTTCTATTTTGGAGCAGCTCAACTGCAGAACTATAACTGATTTTCATGACTACATTATATTACAAAGATTGGGTCTATGAGCCAGGCTTATTCAAATGCAATGTCATAGGAACTGTTGTTAGGATTTTCAGTTCAAGTCAATTTCTTCTCTAAGTAGAAATTATCCAATATTTTCTCCTGGGAAAGTACTTATTCCAAACTCTAATTGCAGTCAGATGCTTATACTGAATTCATGACTTATTCCTATTTGGCTGACCAGTTTTCACACCATGAAGCCTACCATTGACATGATGGTGGAGGTGTCCTTCTTACAGTTATTTTGCATCGCTATCATATCTTTTTTTTAAAAAAAATCCTTCTTTTCCTGCCTGGAATCATTCCATATAATAAGTTTATAGAGTGATATTAGGATGAAAATGTTGACAGAGAGCCAAAGTAAGTATATTTCAAATATTTGTCCTTGAGATGATGGTTCATTTCATGTATTTACTTGGCTAGGATATGGTTTCCATTTCTTAGGTCCAACAATTCCTGACCTGATTGTTACCATGGGAGTAGTTCATAGATGGATTTGCATGTACAATCAGTTGATTGTATCTATAGTTGATTGCATCTAAAATCAATGGTGATTGCTGTCAGCAATGTTGCTAGTATCATCCAATCAGTTGGAGTTCATAAAAAGAACTAACATTTTCAAGAGTCAGAAAGAAGAATTTCTTCCTTACTTCAGGTACCCAGTTTCCCCTGGGGAGTTCAACTTCACAGTTATCAGAGATTCCATTTTGAAACTTGTCCTATAGTATTATGACTTAGTGAATTCCCACAGCCACATGAACAAATTCCTATAATATATATCTTACTATTTATATATATCCTGTTGATTGTGTTTCTATGGAGAACCATGACTAAAACAGCTCTTATATGGCATAAAAACAAGAAATGGAGGGGAAAACCAGCTACTGGAAAAACATTTTAGGACATTGCCAATTGGGAAGGATTTTCTGGATTAAAATAAGGGAAAAATAAAATAAAGATGCTATGTTGGGGAGGTAAAGAGAGGGGAATTCATCACAGTGGAGGACCAGAACAAATGCTGTATAGAATCATTAACTGCAATAAGGACATGTGGATTCCTTTCCTGAAGCCAAGGTATTTTCAGAGAGACATATGAATAGAAATAGATAATGCAGATATAATGGCATTATCTTTAGAATTTTCCCCAAATATCCTCAGTGTCATTTCAGAAAATATAATTCTTTCAAGGAAATCTGCAGTTGACAGTACCAAGATCATGTACTATCACTTCCCAGTTTCCTCCTCTTATTGAAGCACAGGTTCCTCAAACTCACCTGGACTCTTGATTGGAGAAACCCTCTTCCTTCCTTCCACAGATTGTCTCATTGCTCCAATGGGGAAATCAAATCTGATTTGCAGACAGATAACCTGTACATAGATTGGGAGTTCTTTGCTGAGAGGAGTGCGTGATTTTCAAGGCCAGTGCTGTCTATCAAGAAAAAAACAGATAACTGGAGGTTTATCTAGGAGCACCACCTTGAACATAGAAATGCAGTGCACACCTGGCACTGTGTCAAAGAAAATCCAGTCCTCAGGTTGCTGATGACTATGTCCAAGTTCAAAGACATTGTGTAGAATCTTCAATGATTTAAATCAGACAGAAATTAATTTATTTTAAAATGAATCCAATAAACATAAGTTCCACAAGAATACTATACAAATACATGGAAAAGGACATGATTCTTATTTTTACCACACTGGTATCAGATCCTACCTTAGTTCTAAGAGCAGAAAATTAACAGTCTTTAGTCCAATTATTTATTCATTAAAAAATATTCATTGACTTCCCAATTCCATTCTGAAGATTGAGTAGCAAGAAAGATTTTACATTGTGGTGAGGAATATTATATTCTAGTAAGGTAAAAAATGACATTTAAATAAATAAGAAAGAAATTTCCTTCATAAACTTGTAAGTGCTATGAAACATTCAGTGCAAGGAGAGCAGTGGAGTATGGGGAAGCTCCTCTGGATTCTTGTGAGGTATATGTAAAATCAATTGGACAGAAAAACCTACAGAGAGCAGATGACTGATATTTTCCAGCATTACATCTCTGAACAGCTTTCTCATGGATCTGCCAAGCAGGGACCACTCTTCCTCAGTGGAATCTATAGCTACATCATCAAAGATCACTGATTTCTTTCTTTTTTTTTTTTTTAAAGATTTTATTTATTTATTCATTTATTCCCCCCTTGCTGCTTGTGCTCGCTGGGTCAGCTAACCACGCCGTGCGGGCGGGCTTGCCTTCACCAGGAGGCCGCGGGAACCAAACCTGGGACCTCCCATATGGTAAACGGAAGCCCTACTGATTGAACCACAGCCGCTTCCCTGATTTCTTAAACATAGTGCATATTATCATTAATTTAGGGCAATCCTGAGCAATGTCCAAAGGACACCAACATGGTTAATGGTGAAGCACTTCCCACATACATCTCTTCTGTAAACACACAGCATTAATGGAAGTTGGAATAAATTAACGCAAATGATGTACAGAAGAAGAAAACTTTTTCTCTTAAGCATTCACTTTGAAATAACATCAAATTTACAGGCAAGATTCAAAGAAAACAGAACTCCAAAATAACCCCAATGCAGATACCCAGATTTATCAGCTAAAGGATTTTCCAACAAGTAAAATCATTCAGTCTGTCTGTCTGTCATCTAACTATCCAATCTTTCATCTCTCTATATATACATCTATCTTATAGCTATCCACTTTTTGTCTGTTTATTAATATTTGAAAACAGTTTGCTAGGATCATGTTCCTGTAACATGTCACACTTCCATCATAATTTACTAAGGACAAGGACACTAGTGTAATAACCACCTTAACTACATACATCAGGTCCAAGAAATTTAAGGTTGATATAAAGAATACACTCCATGTTCAAATATTTCCAGTTGTCCCATAATTCCCTTGGGGCATTTTCTCCTCCATTACTAGTTGCAGTCCAGGACTATATATTACATTTAATTGCCCAGTCTCTTTAGTTTCTTTCATTTTGTAGTTGAGGCAAAATATATATAATATAAATGTCCCCAGCTCAACTAGTCCCTAACATATGACTCAGTGTCATTAATCACATTCACAATGTTATGCTATCATCACCATCATCCATTGCCAAAACATTCCAACACCCCAAGCAGAAACCCTGCTCTCATGATGCATTAACTCATCATTCCCCTCCCCTGGCATTGATAACCTGTACTTTACCTCTATACCTGTAAGTTTGCATATTTTACTTATTGCATATAAGTGGAATCATATAATATCTGTCTTTTGTGTTTTTCTTATTTCACTCAACAGGGTATTTTCAAGTTCATCCTTTTTGCATGATCAGAATTCATTCATTTTACAGTTGAATAATATGCCATTGTTTGTATAAACATTATTTTGTTTATCCATGCATCCAGTGAAGGACACTTGGATTGCTTCCATCTTTTGGTTAATGTGAATAATACTGCTATAAATATTGGTTTACATATATCTGTTTCAGTTCTTGCTTCCAATTCTTCAGAGGATATATCTAGATGTGGGACTAACAGGTCATAAGATAGTTCTATATTTAACTTTCTGAGGAAACACCATGTGGTTTACAATAGGTTCTACGGCATTTTACATTTACCAAGCTGCCAGGTGATGCTGATGCTGCTGACCCAGGTTCCATAAATACATGAGTAGCAAGGGTCTATTTTGGGTCTCCACTCCTTAGAGAAGGGGTTTTCAAACAATGATACACTATAGAAATCACCTGGAGGCCTTTTAAACCTCTGAATGAAAAGGCCAACCCAAGAAAATTTAGATCAGCAAATATGGTGATGGGACTCAGGCATCAGAATTTTGAAAGTTCCCTAGATGACTTCCTTGTGCAGAAAGGATTGATATCCACTGCCTCAGAATGTTTGAAGCAACATGGGAAATGTTAAGTGAAGCAAGGCAGACACAAAAGGACAAATACTGTGTGATTGCACTATTATGAACTAAATATAAAATATAATCTCATAGAGTTCATAATTAGAATATAGATCACCAGAAAATAGAATGAGAGTAGAGAATGGAAAGCTGAGAGTTAATCTGTGCAGAATTGTAAAAAGTTTGTTGGTAACTCTTTGGAAATGAATAGAAACAATAAAAGCACATCATGGTGATGGTAACTAACTGAGCTATTCTATGGGTATGACAGTGGTTGAAAGGGAAAGTCTAAGGTCATGTATATTACTAAAAGGAAAGCAAAAAACTGCAACATGGGACTGTGTAAGATAGTGAAACCTCATGTAAAACATGAGTATGGGTGATATTACATATATGACTGCTTTTACAAAATAGAAATAAAAATATACTAGAGAGAACGAAAAAGAATAGCAGCTATGTATAGCAGGAGAAGCATAGAGAGATTGAGAGGTGATGAGTTTTGTTTGTTTTTTGTTTATTATTTTTATTATTATGGGAATAATGAAAGTGCTCTAAGAATGATTAAAGTGATGAATGCAGAAATATGTGATTGTATGGGCTGTAGAGTTTGGATGTATTTATTAATAAGTATGAATAAAATTGATTTGTTTGAAGCAGTGCGAAATATAAAAGAAAAATTAAGAAATTTTAGTCCTTAAAAGACATCATGGAGAAAGTATAAGCCAAGCCAACTAGTGGGAAAATCCTTTTGCAATCCTTATATGCGGTAAAGGACTCATATCATTAACATAGATATAACTTTTAAAAATTAATAAGAAAAGCAAAGAGCCCAGAGAAAAATGGACAAAACATTTGAAAAGACACTTCATAAAAGAGTATAAACGTGGCAAATTAATGTATGAAATGAAGAATCTTCTTCAGTCACAATGTGATATCATTAAACAGCCACTAATATGCATAACATGAAAGGATGAAAAATACCAAGTACTTGCAAGAATGTGGAGCAATGAGAACTTTTGTGCATCTAAGGTGGAGTGTAATTGTTACAATCAACTTTGGAAAAATGACAGGAACTAATAAAGCTAAATATATATCTGTGCTATGACCCAACTATCCCATTCCTAGGTTTGTATCCAACAGAAATAAAAAATGTATGTTCTCGAAGAGATATGTACAAGAAGGTTCACAGCAACACTGTTCAAAACTGGAAATTTTTAAATGTTCAAAGGAATAGAATTCAGAAAAAAATTGTGGAATATTCATCAATGAAACTATACAGAAATAAAAATATAAGAACCAGTTGCACTGACATGGATGGATCTAATAAATATAATGTTAAGTAAAAAAAGTCCCAGATAAAAGTGAATATTGTATTGTTTCATTTCCATAAAGTTCAAAATTGTGCAAATACATACGTGGTTTTTACAAGTCATTATAATGATTACTGCGGTGGAGGTGTAATTCTGGAAGAGGAGATGAAAAGAGCTTCTGGCATGTTGCTAATATTCTTTTTTTAAATTTGTGTTATGATTATATGGGCGTGTTCATTTAAAAAATTTATCAATATACACACTTATGAATTGTGAAATTTTTCTGTGTGCATCTGAGGCTTCGATGAAAATGACTAAGGAGAAGAAAAGCCTCACTCTTCTCACTGCATTAATGCAAATATATATCAAGAATTTAAAGTAAAAGTTCCTATAGCTTTTCAGGTATCTGTTAAAGCGAGATATTCATCTTGCAAAATTAGAACCATCCTATATTTTCTCAGTTTCCTTTGCTTAACCTCCTAGCTGGTCACCCTGTTTTTGTCATTCAGATGAAAAATTGGTAGGTCAGATTATATCCTGATATAAATCAGTTAGCCTTGCACCCTTTATTTTTTAAAAAATCAATATTATTGACACAAATTCATAAATCATACATTCCATCCAAAGTGTACAATCAATGGTATTTGGTAGAATCACATAGTTGTGCATTATGACTTCATTCATTATGAGTATTTTCATTATTCCAATAATAATAAGCAAAAACCCAAATAAACAAAAACCCTACCCCTTAATAATCACTTATCTATATCTCTATTCTTCCTCTGCCATACATAGTTGCCATACTGTTTCTGTCTGTCTAATTTATTTTTATATGTATTTTGTGTGGATAGAGTCAAATAATATGTAGTACCTTAAGTCTAGTTTCTTTCACTTAGTATATTTCCTGTTTTACCCTTGCTGGAAGATTATTAATATATTGCTATACACTACCATCCATAGTTTGCTTTGGTTGTATTTCTGTCTGATATTTACATCTTATAATATTAACACACATTTCGTCATTTTAAAAAAAGAGTCACATTACCCTAACTCATATTTAACCTGAGGATTCACTATGATATTTAGTCCTATGTTACATTTATTATTAATGTAATAGCTTTACTTCTAATATACATGACCTTGGACTTTCCCTTTCACCCACTGTCATACTTATATATTAGCACTACTAGTTACCAACATGAATAAATAATGTTACCCTTTCTATTCATTTCCAGAGATGTACTAATAATGATTTTATGAATTCTGCATGGATTAAACCTCAGCTTTCCATTCTCTGACCTCATTGTATTTTCTGCTAACCAATATTCTAGTTATTAACTCCAAAGTTTACACAATATATTTAGTTCATAATACCACAATCATGCAATATTTGTCTTATTGTGTCTGGCTCTCTTCATTCAACTTAATGTTCTCCAGGTTCATCATGTTGTCATATGCTGCTTGCATTCATTTATTCTTACACCTGCATAATATTCCATTATATGTATGCACCACAGTTTGCTTATTCATTCATTGGTTGATGGACACCTGGATTGTTTCCATCTTTTGGCAATTATGAATAATTCTGCTCTGAATATTGGTGTGCAGAAGTCTGTTCGTGTCACTGCTCTCATTTTCTGGGTATATACCTAGTAGTGGTATTGCTGGGTAACGTGGTGAATGTATATTCAACTTCCTTGGAAATTGTCAAACAGCCCTCCACAGTGGCTGTACCATTCTACATTCCCACTTACATGAATAAGCCTTCAAGTTGTGCAGCTTAATCTTGCAATAATGGATACTGGCCATTTTAAATTTCATCAAAACCTATAAAAGTATAAGTTCCAAATGGTAAATGTTTTGTTTTTAATTATACATTTCCTCCAGCGGATTCTAGTTTTTTGTCCAGTGTGTCTGGGTCCCTGCTTTATGTCCAGGATCCAGACATTTCCTGGTACAAAGAATTCAGTCAAAAAGTATGTATAGAATGAATAAAGGATAGAAAGTATTTTCAAAATTCTATGAGATTTTAAATTTTTAATTGTATGATAAATTCAATCAAAGTTAACAGGGTGTGTCCCACAGAGAGAAGTCCTGCCTAATTTTAGCAGCTGTGTAATCAGGGTATGTCCCTTGGAAGGTAACTCTGATTAGTTTTATTAAATGTTTTTCCTTATTTAAAGGGAAGACAAAATAGAGGGGCCTCTTAAACAGAAAAGAAGAAGCTGAAATTTACAGGACTTTAGTAGAAAAGCAAAGTGTTCTTTTCCTGTGGCATCTGCCTTTGAATTTAGTTGGCTTCACTGTCTTTTATGGATTTGGTTCTCGTTACTTCTCCATCTAATTAGATATGAGCCAGTGTGAGTCCATTCTTATTTCATAAGCCCTGTCAATTTTCAGGCTTTTTTAAAAAAAAAATCAAAGCAATATTTCAAAATCTTTAAATGTATTATTGTCTACTTTTATTATCTATTACTTTATTTCTTTTATGCATTTCTCCCAACCTTCTGCATAAAGCAGCATTTAAGGTCTCTATCTGTTGCCACTCGAAAGTGAGTCACTACCTGATGTGAACCAGAATCAATTAAGTGACACTAAGATTTTTGAGAAAAGAACAATTTTATTTAACAAAGGTTAGCTTTACAATCACAGAAAGGAAGTTCTCAAATCTGTTACCCAAACTGGAGAAATCATGATTCTTTTATAGCATTAAAACAAAGGCAGGCAAATTTAGATGACAAGGTATAATATAGATGATGAGATAGTATAATCTCCCAGGATGTGCAGATTGATTATGTGCTTAGCTCACTTGAAGTTTAAGGTTTAGGCTATTGCACACATTAGGCACAGGTCAACTCTGATTAGAACTCACTTGGTCAGTTCTGGGCTGAATCATGATTCTTCATAAATAGACATTGAAGTCTGAGTCAGGAGTATCAGACTAAAGGTTTGCAAAAAAGAGATAAGGGGATACATGCTGGGCCAGTCATGAGTTATCTTATTACTTTCCAGCTACAAGGTAAAGATTATGCAGTTATAAAACAAAGCATCATTATCAAAGAAACAAGTCATCTGAGGTAAATTTCAGGGAATTATATTTACAGATAATTGCTTCTGGCTAAATTACAATATATCAGAAAGCTAGAAAATATTTACATGATGATCCAGCAACTATATTTATATTTGTTAGCTCTTGGTTTCAATTCCACCCTCTTGTTTGTCCATTCCTCAATCTTGAGGAATATCTGGGCAAAGACTGCTCAAACTTCTTCATGCTGAAATGAAACATTGACATTATGGGGTAGAGGAATGAAACTGCTTGCTTATAGATGGATGTTGTCTTGAGTTCTAGGTTGTTATTCTTGGAAGGAATGGTACCCCTAGGTTTCAGGACTCAGTTGGAACAAGAACAATCCAGAGGCTTTAAGTCTCTGAGAAATAAACTTAATAAGTAAATTGAAAAATATAGGTTTATATAAAAGAAGTAGAAGGATTATGACCAGGGGATTTAAAAGTGAATATAATCATATCATATTCCCAGATAGAGGCCTCTGAGGGGGTGTTGATTTCATATGACTTTGTAGCTTGGTTATGATGTTTGGTTGTCTGTAGGGCCCTTAGGACCACTTTTGCTTGAGGCTTTGCATATTGTGGCAGTTTGTGGTATTTATATCTGGCAGAGAGCTCCAGAATGGCCTCCTGACCCTATTTGAAATCTCTTAGCAATAGAAACATTATTTTCTTTTATTTCTTTTCTCCCTTTTGATCAAGATCATTCTCTGAAAGCATTGCTGATCCCAAGGTGTCAGGGAGGCTTATTCCTGGGAGTCATGTCCCACATAGGTGGGAAGGTAGTGAGTTTATCTGCAGAGTTTGGTTTATATATAGGCCACACTGAGTAACAAGGAGGTTTCCTGGAGGTAACTGTTAGGTATTAGTTACAAGTAAGCTTAGTCTTTTTTAAGGAGTACTGAGGGAGCAAGCACTCAACCACTGAGCTACACCTGCTCCCTAATTTTAGTTTTGTCCTTACACAAATAAGGTTTATAAATGCAAGCTTCAAGATTGAGGTCTTGACTCATTAGCATAGCTTTTAGAGATTATTTCCATAAGTTACCTTGGTTATAAGTTTAAATGAGGATAATCTGCTTACTAACAGGAGTGGATCTTAGATTTAGAACTTGTAAAGTTGTTTTATTTTAATTATATTTTCCATAAGATTGAGAGAATAGCAGGAATACCCCAGGTGGGTAAGTTTAGGGTTCTATGCTTTTCTTTTTCAGCCCCTTAAGGGATTTTACAAATACTTTTTCGTTTTATGGCTAAAACACTTTAAAATTCATCAAGGAATTACATAAACCTGTGCAGAATACTAAGATCTCATTCTTATTTTAGATTTCATGTCAAATAAAGCTGTTAGTTGTCTAAATAAATGAGCCTGATGGGTTAAATCAGACAGTATTACATAGAAAATTTAGGTTTTGAATAAAATAACTCTTCCTTCCTTGGTTTCATATAGAAATTTAAGTTCCAAAATACAGATACTATCACCTTTTACATTGAATTTTTATTTACTTTAATCTTTAACCAGATAAGCACCGTTCACCTGTGTAATTGAACTTTCATCCTTTCTGTAGCTTTTTAACAGTTGTATGGAGTTTACTTTTGAGAATTAATACTGCTTTTTCAGCAACTTTGAGCTCGATAATTTTGACACTGAGTCTCAGGCATCACAGAGACACCTAAAGTTTTAGGGAACTATGGGTTACACACAAAGAACAAAGCATCTCAGAATTTAGAAATAACAATTAAAATCTAGAAACAAATGTGATTGGTCCAAGAGCTTACAATCTAGGCCTTAATCATTTATTTTTAATATAATAAGCTATTTTGTTTTTATTTTTTTTATTTTTTAAAAGATATTTAGATTACATAAATGTTACACACAAAAAATAGGGATTCCCATATGCTCCACTTCCAACCCCTCCCACATAAACATCCTCCATTAATGTGGCACATTTATTGCAATTGATAAACACATCCTGGGGCTTTGCCATTAAGCATGGATCATAGTCACATTATAACCTACACTTTCTCCACACAGTTCTTCATGTTTTGTGATGATATAAAATAGCCTATATCTGTCATTGCAATGCTACTCAGGACAATTCCCAAGTCCCGGAAAAGCCCCTTTATTACAATTGCTTTTCCCTCTCCCTACCCCCAGAGCCTCCAGTGGCCACTGGCTCCACATCAGTGTTGTCATTTCTTCCATTGGTAGAATCACAATATGTCTATAGTAGAATACCAGTAAGTCTTCTCTAGTCCATAGCTCTCCCCTCAATCCTGAGGATTCTGGGATGGTGATGTCCACTCCACCTCCAATTGCAAGAGGGCTTATATCCCATGGGGAAGATGGATGGGACTATCCTTCCTGAAGCTGCAGACTCTCTCCATTCCCTGAGATAGCCGTTGTCCATCATCATCTCCCCACAAGTTGTCCTGGGTGAGTCCAATGAGCTGTAGAGTAGGTGTAGCAGCTCCACTGAGGTTCTGGGCCAAGCTGGCACATGGACAGCCCAAAGACTCGAGTCTTTGGATGTACACCTACAAATTCCAGCACCAAATATAGGTTTGAATAAAAGGGAAAGATGAGCCATGTGCAGGGAAGACATAATTGAGTTCAACTCTCACTCTCAGGAGCACAAACTCCAAAGTAGGGTCCACTGGCAAGGCGCCAATCTCCAGAGCCATCTGCACTGACCATGGGACCTGGGTATCTCCAGAGCCCTCAGGAGCCCCACTATTTGGGGTAGTATCCATTTAGGAATATGAAATCCTGCTGAGATGCACATAAGCGTTACCTCTGGGATGACCTCCCAACTCATTGGAAGTCTCTTAGCCATATACACTCACTTTCGTTACCATTATTCCCTTTTGTTTGAGATCTTTCTCCAGTTGCATTGCTAGTTGCTACTTGGTAGCAATCCCTCGGTGCCAGAGAGGCTTATCCCCAGGAGTCATGTCCGCACTGGGGGGAAGGTAATGCAATCATATGCTGAGTTTGGCTTAGAGAGAGGCCACATTTGAGTAACAAGGAGGCTCTCGGGAGGCAACCCTTAGGCACCCCATAACAATAGGCTAAGTTTCTATTTCAAGAGCAAAGACTCATAAGTCATCAATATCAAGGACCCATCAGTGGATCATCCTCCTTCACCAGTCACTGCCCCTGCACATGGGGGACTGTTGCTACTCCCTTAGAGAATGTGACAGAGCTCTACAGGATGAGAATTCAGTATTCTATCATTTATTGTGTAGGTCTCTGCCCACTGTGACAATGCCCTGTGAACGTTTGAACATTTTTATATACCTTATATGTATACTTAGGTGAACTTCCTCCTAAGCATTCCCTGTCCTTGACACCCACACCAACTATCCTCCCCCACCCCAGTTGTAAACTTTCTGTGATACAAAGCCTCTTCAAAGATGAAGTCATTACAATAGCCAAATATGATTAATAGAAAAATGAAATAATAATGATAAATAAAAATATAAGGGATAAAATACATAAATATTTTTAAAAATAAAATTAAATTGAAAGATTGGGATATATAAAAAATGAAAAATATATTTAAAAATTAAAAATTTTTTTTGACATTTTGCCTTTCATCGCTGCAATATCTGGTGTCCTGTCTGTACCGTGGCACCTTCCCCCACTCACTCCCCAGTGTCTCACTATTTTTCATTTTGTTTTCAAAGAAATTTGGGGTCACCGCAAAGTCACACACAAAACATAGGAGACTCTCATATATCCAACATCCTTCCCCTTTCCTCCCCCCCATATTAATACTTTTTTACATTTGGAGGGTAGCTTTGTTATAACTGATATACAAATAGTGAAACATAGCTACTAAATATGGTCAATGGTTTACACTATGGTTTACATTTTAGACCATACACTTTTATAAATTTTGATGATATTTACCATGTCCTGTGGCATCACTGCAATACCATGCAGAACAATTCTTCTTACCACTAAATACCCCATGTTTGATCTCTTCTATTCCTCCCTCCCCATTCCCCAGGGGCCCATGGCAAATCCCTGGCTTGACTCAGATGACAAAAATCATAGTTACATGCAACAACACTGAGGTCTTGACACACTGGTCTGTCCTCCCCCATTAGGAACCACCCTTGCTCTCAAGAGACTCCCACCTGTCCACTTCTGAACAAATCAGTCCTCCCAAGGATGGGAGTCCAACTTCCTCCCTCTCATTATGTGGGTCTCCACCCACTGCCACAACACATCACAACAGAATGATCATTCACACACTCCACATAAGCCCACTCCAGGTGTGCCCCATCCTGAACTCCCCCTCATCCAAGACCCCAGACCAGAAACTCTTCCCTGTCATATTGCCACAAGAGCATTCCCAACTTGGTACTTTCAACCACATACCTTTATTTTAAAAGAGATTTTAGATTACAGAAAAGTTACATCAAAAGTATAAGAGGCCTGGGCACATGCAGATGTGTGTGAGCCCAGGCCCACATGGACACATGGCGAGGCACACAGCAAGATGATGATGTAACAAAAGAGAGACACAGGGGAGAGGCAAGGCAAGATGCACCAGAAACCAGGAACTGAGGTGGCACAAATGACAGAGTGCCTCTCTCCCATTTCAGAGGTCTCTAGGATTGAATCCAGGTGAAGCCTGGAGGAGAAAAATGTGAAGAGAAGGCAAGAAACAGACACAGAAGATCACCCAGTGAATGGACACAGAGACCAAGTGTGGGGGGGAGGCAAATCATAGGACTGTGCACCAAAAGAAAAAACAAAGTCAATTAAAAAAAGTATAAAATATTTCTATATACTACAACCCCACCCCCTCCCATATTTTCCTCTATTAATAGCCCCTTACAATTGGGTGGTAGATTTGTTACAATTGATGAATAAATATTGAAGCATTGTGTATTAGTCATGATTTTCTAAGGAAAGAGAACTGACAGGAGATATCTGTAAATAGTATGAGATTTTAAAATATTATCTCTTGTGAATGTGGGAATGCAAAAGTCCAAATTTTGAAGGGAAGGCTGAAAATCAAGGGCTCCAATGAAGGTCTTGGTGAGTTCCCCAGGAGATGCTGGATGTCTGAAGTAGAGATGTCTCTAAATGCTGAAATCACTTCCCCTTTTAAGGCATTCAGCTGATTCAATGAGACATCACACATTGCTGACGGCAAACTTCTCAGTTGATTGTAGATGTAACCAGCCATCTATGCAATCAACTCATTGATGATTAAAGTCTATGAAATGTCCTTGTATTACAATTAGCCCTGTGCTTGCTTGACCAAACAACTGGGCATCATTACCTGGCCACCTTAACACATTAGCCTAACCATTAACTCATGGCTACTAACCAAGGTCTATAGTTTACATTGTGGTTTACACTTAATTCCAATGCCCTAAAAATTCCTGATGTTCCACCTATTATTCTCTCTCCCTCCCCTCAGAACCTCTGGTAACCACTACCTTCATATCAATGTTACATGTACTTCCATTACTACAGTATTAATACGTTTACTTTGTCTATAGTTGCAGTTCCCCTAATGGTTGTTCATTTCTTATCCTTGAGGATTTGGGGATGATATTGCCTGCTCTGCCTCAGACTGAGAGGGGCCTTAGATCTTATGAGACAGATGGAAGGAACTATTTTGCTTGCAGTTGTATATAGCCTCTGTTATTTTGGGGTGGAGGTTGTTCATCATGATCATTTTGTTATTTTCCTGGGTGAGTCTGATGAACTGGAGAATAGGTATTGGCTGCAACTCTGCTGAGATTCAGGGCCCAATCCGCATATGAATACACCAAAGATTTAAGTCTCTGAGACATTTATTTAATGGGTATAGTGCTAATTATAGGCTCAAATAAAAGGAGTAGAAAAACCACATGCAGGGAAATTATAAATGAGTCTAACTCTGTTACATTGGGGAAATAGGTTTTCATATATTTCAAGAAAAGGCCCACAGACAGTATGTGGATTTCAAGGGATTGTGTGCCTTGTCTATATTGTCTGGATAGCTCTAGAGCCCTCAGGAGCAACCATATTTGAGGCTTTGTTCACAATGGCAGTTAGTGAGATCTGCCTGAGACATGCATAAGTGTAACCAGTGGAATGACCTCTTGACTCATTTTGAAATCTCTTAGCCATAAAAACTCTTTTGTATTTGATGTTTCCCCCTTTTTGTCAAGGTCTTTTTCTAAATGCACCACTGGTTGGTGCTTGGTATTAACCCCTCAGTTCCAGGGAGGCTCATCCATGGGATATATGTCCCATGCCAGAGAGAGGGGAAAGGTAGTGTGTTTATTTGCTGAAGTTGGCTTAGAGAGAGGCCACATTTGAGTAACAAGTGGGCTTTTAAGAGGTAACTCTTAAGCAATAATTACAATTAGGCTAACTTTCAATCTGACAAGAATAGTTATATACATTAATAATGACAGCTTGATGTATTGGTCTGTTTTCTTTAATGAGGCACTTCCTAAGTGTACTTGAGAGATTCTTGCCCCTCTATTTGAATATGTAGCAGGACTCTATAGAATGGAAGTTTAATATTTTCTTTTTTATTGTGTGGGTTTCCACCCACTGAGATAACACCCTAAAACAAGACGAGCACATTCATATTCCATAGTACCATGCCCCAGGTGCATGTTTTCACACGCATCCACCTATCTCCACACCCTGCATCAGTGACCAACCCCTGCCATATTTGCAAAAAGAACATTCTTACATTGTATTTTCAACCACATACCTCCACCTTCCCAGAGTTCACCTGTTTTTTCCTCCAGTCCTTACCCAAGTTCCATTATAATCCAATCCACCCTGCAACAATGCTCACCCTCACACTCTAGCACCATTTACATCATGCAAATCCCTATACCACCATCACTACATCCTCTGCTACATCATCACTTCCACCTTATCATAGGTTCTGCCAAGATTGAGCATTGGCTTACCACTCTCTAACCAATTTTAGTCTCCTGGTAACATATCTTCCAGACTATTTCTATGAGTCTGCTCCATATGCTTAAGTCATATCAGTGAGGTCATGGAATTTATGTCCTTTAGTGACTGGTTTACTTCACTCAACATAATGTTTTCAAGATTCATCCATGTTGTTGTGTGTATCAATACTTCATTCCTTCTTACAGATGAGTAATATTCTATTGTATGTATCTATCACATTTTTCTCATCCATTCTTCTTTTGAAGAACACTTGAGTTGCTTCCAACTTTTGGCAATAGTGAATAATGCCATTATGAACATTGCCATGCATATATCTGTTCATGTCCCTGCTTTCAATTCTTCTAAGTATATACCTAGTAGTGGGATTGCTGGATCATATCACATTTCTATAGTTAGCTTCCTGAGAAACTGCCAAACTGTCCTTCACAATGCCTGCACTATTCTATATTCCCACCACCAGTGGATTTGGGTTCCCATTTCTCCATATCTTCTCCAACACTTGTAGTTTTCTGTTGTTGTTTTTTTAAAGTAGCAGCCAGTCTAATAGGTGTAAGATAATATCTTACTGTAGTTTTGATTTGCATTTCCCTAATAGCTAGTGAAGTTGAGCATCTTATCATATGATTTTTAGCCATTTGTATTTCTGTTTTGGTAAAGTATCTATTCAAATCTCTTGCCCATTTTTTAAATGGGATGTTTGGCTTTTTATTTTCATGATGTATGATTTCATTATATAGACTGGATATTAGACCCTTATCAGATAAGTGTTTCCCAAAAGTTTTCTCCCATTGAGTAGGCTTCCTTTTCACTTTCTTTTTTTAAATATATATATTAAGATACTTAGATTACATAAATGTTACATAAAAAATATCAGGGATCCTCATATGCCCTGCTCCCCATACCTCTGACATTTTCCTACATTAACATCATCATTCCTTAGTGTGGTCCATTCATTGCAATTGTTGAACACATTTTGGAGCATTGACACTAAGCATGGATTATAGTTCACCTTGTAGTTTACACTCTCTCCCCAACAATTCTGTAGGTTATGGCAAGATGCATAATGGCCTTTATCTGTCATTGCAATGTCATTCAGGATAATTCCCATGTCTCAAGAATGTCTCTGTATTACACCTGTTTTTCCCTGTCCTTGCCCCCAGAAACTCCAATGTCCATTGACTCCACATCACATTGAGTAGGCTTCCTTTTCACTTTCTTGACAAACTCATTTGAAACTCAAAATTTTTAATTTTGAAGTATTCCCATTTTTCTTTTATTGCTTGGTTTTGACTGTAACATTTATGAAACCATTTCCTGCTACAAGATCTTGTAGATGCTTTCCTACATTATCTTCTATGAGCTATATTCACTTGGTTCTTATATTTAGGCCTTAGATCCAACTGGAATTAAATTTTGTATAGGGCATGAAATGGTGATCTCTCTCATTCTTTGGATATGGATATCCAATTCACCTTTAACTACTTCTTGAAGAGGATATTCTGTCACAGCTGAGTGGGCTTGGTGTCCTTGTCAGATATCAGTTGGGCATACATGCATGGGTCTACATCAGAACTCTCAATTCAGTTCCATTGGTCAGTATGACCATTCTTGTGTCAATACCATGCAGTTTTGACCACTGTATGTTTGTAGTATGATTTAATGTCATGTAGCATGATTCCTCCAATTATTTTTTCTTTTTCAATATGTTTTTGGCTTTTTGGGGCTGTTGTCTTTCCAAATAAATTTCATCCTTGGCTTTTCTATGTCAGTAAAAAATGCTGTTGTAATTTTTATTGAGATTGTGTTAAATCCATAGATCAACTTAGGAAAGATATACATCTTAATGATATTTAGTCTTTCAATCCATTAACATGGAAAATGCTTCCATTTATTTAGGTTTCCTTTGATTTCTTTTAAAAATGTTGTATAGTTTTCTGTGTACAAGTCATTTGCATCCTTAGATAAGTTTATTCCTAGATATTTGATTATATTATTTACTATTATAAAAGGAATTTTTTCTTGATTTTTCTCCTCAAATTAATCATTATTAGTGTACAGAAATGTTACTCATTTTTGCATGCTGATCTTATATCCTGCCACTTTACTGAACTCATTTATCAGCTCTTCAAGCGTTTTTTGGAGATTTTTTGGGGGCTTACTACATATAAGTTCGTGTCATCTGCATACAGGGAAAGCTTTACTTTTTCCTTTCCAATTTGGATTCCTTTCATTTTTTTTCTTTAGGCTCTACTACCCTTATGAATATTTTCTAAATGAAACTACTCTCAGAAATAAAAAATATTTGACAATTAGTTTATATGAAGGTCATAGACTATAGATCATAGCAGAAGCTTTGTTCTGTTTCACCTTTACACTTTTTGTTGAAGATGAAACTTTGTCCTGTATCTGACTACTTGTGTTTTTGCAGAAGCATCATAGTAAATCAATGTAACTGACAAGGAAATTTGGCTGTTTCTATGACATATGATATCTTTCAAATAATTAAAATCATGACTAACAATACCATACTGTTGTCTTATATCATAAAGATCAGTATCATGACATAACATGGACAGTGAGAACATTATTATGTCTCTAGGAGTTTTATACAATCTTTGTTTATATGAATATTTTACCCATACAAATGTAACCAAAAGGTTAAAAATTTTTTAAAAAATTGATAACACTTCCTAACACATCCCATGTAATACATAACATATTAAATGAACTTTAATTTTAGCACCTCACTTTTTACAAGGTGAAAGAAAAATTATTTGC
This sequence comes from Tolypeutes matacus, assembly GCA_026826555.1. NCBI lineage: Eukaryota > Metazoa > Chordata > Mammalia > Cingulata > Chlamyphoridae > Tolypeutes > Tolypeutes matacus. The sequence goes on from JAKSZT010000751.1 coordinate 307,991, forward strand.
AACAATATGAACTAAAACTATTCTTCAGGGTTTGACATTGAGAAAGCAAACTGTCAAAAGTTGTCAGGATTGAACATTATGTTAAAGAGGAAAATGGGTTATTGTGAAAAAATATTTGTTTTTTTTATTTAACTTAAGAAAGACTTGGGAAGCGGCTGTGGCTCAGTCGGTGGGGCTCCCGTTTACCATGTGGGAGGCCCCGGGTTCGGTTCCTGGGGCCTCCTGGTGAAGGCAAGCCCGCCCGCACGGCGTGGTTGGCTGACCCAGCGAGCACAAGCAGCAAGTGGGGGGATGAATGAATAAATAAATAAAATCTTAAAAAAAAAAAGAAAGAAAGACTTAGTTTTCTAAAACAGAGACTTGTTTTTCTTAAACACCAAGGACATGATAAATTTAATATAAAGTAAAGAAGTTATTTTGCTAAAACACAGACTTTCTGCCTTTTACACTGTTCAGGAAAAAAACTCTTTATAAGCTCTTACGAAAACAGACCAATAGAGGAGTGGATGTAGCTCTAGTGGCTGAGCACCTGTTTCCAATGTACAAGGTCCCTGGTTTGATCTCTAGTACCTCCTAAAAAAGCATAAAAATACACAAACAAATGGAAAAACAAGCTCAGGGGAGCTTTAATGCTGGAGCCGGGGGAGGAGCTTGGTCATGAGGAAGGAGAGAAGGCCCTGGGAAAAGAGATGAGTCATTCTCCTGACAGATCACAGCTGGCCTTTTGGAGAGAAGCAAAGCCTAGAGAGCCTTATAGTCTACAACTGACCTTGTGGAGGAAACAGAGGAGCTGAGACTGGAAAGAATGGAGCCCTGGGAAGAGAGGAACCCAAGAAGCCTGAACCATTGCAAACCCTGGCAGCTGTCTTGCTCCAACATGTGGAAACAGACTTTCTCATTCTGTAACAACCAATCATTTTATTTTAGGAAAAACTACTCCCTGTCTAATTGATAAAGCATGTAATGTAAAAGAATTTCTCTGGCATCTCACTGGATGATTAGTCTAGAATTCATATGTAGAAAGTTGAATTAATGAATATATATCAAGCAAATATTATACCATGTCTCCTCTACTTGTCATCAACAGATTTCTCACACTGGAGAGAATCCATTTTAATGGATGATTTGGGAAAAAATTTCAATCACAACTCCAAATTGATTCAAAATGTGCCAACACACATGGGAAAAAAAGCTTATGTCAGCATACAATTTTAAAAAACCCTCAATGACCAGTCATCCTGTAATGAACATAAGCAAGGTAACACAATAATTCAATTATATGTCTATTGCATTTGTGAGATAGCCTTCAGAATATCTTGTGTCCTTAGACAAAATTAGAGAATTTACACTGCAAAGAAATCACATGCCTGCCATCTATGTGGGAAAGCCTTCAGCCAAACTTCCAATCTACTAAGAAACATGAGAGAGCTCACACTTAAGAGAAACCTTATGAATATCAACTAAATGGGGAAACTTTTACTCATCCTTCTATACTTAGACAACATGAGAGAACTCATAGTGGAAAGAAGTAATATGAATGCCATATATGTGGGTAACACTTCACTAATTGTTCCAACCTTATATGATAATAGATAGAACCCATATGAATGCCATGTATGAGGGAAAGCATTCTGTCAATATGTTTGTCTTTAGGTGACATGAGAAAATTCACTCTCAAAAATGTTATAAGTATGGAAGAGTCTTCCACCACAACTCTAAACTTCAAACAAATTAAAGAATCTGCCAAAGAGTATAAGTCTATGTCAATGGAATCAATGTGATACAGAATTCCCAACAATGTGCTGCCCATTCTGTAATTAGAAACCAGTACCACATTTACCCCAATCCTCATTTCAAAGATATTGAGGTTCCACCTTCACTCACTATCACACAATAGAGAAAACCACCAGATAGAAATAATGGGGAGCAAAGCCAAAGGTATGGGCAAGGGATCTTGCTTCTTTCTAGGCCATCCCTGGTACAAAGAAAAGGTCTGAGTATACATACAAAGCTACATTGTGTAGAGGTGTGATTCCAGCTCCTTACACACAGCAACAAAGCTTGCGATATGATAATTTGAAGTTGGAACACATCCACCATTTGTGTTCTTAGAGGGAGAGATTTGTCTCCACTCTTACCCTGAGATGGCCCATGAGTGAAGCATGAGGGGGATGGGGGTTTTGAATGGGGAAAGAGCTACATTTGGGTGGTATGGCTGGAAAGGTACAGCACATTTGTTTTTCCAGAGCAGGCAAAAAAGCACTGTTCTTACTCAGATTATGTGTTTACTGGGACATTGGATATATTGATGAGTATAAAAGCCTTCTCTGAGGTACTGCTACAGTGTGACTAATTAAGAGTCTGAAAATAGTCCTGCAACCAGCTTCCTGACTTAAGGGAAATACATTTTATCTCAGGAAATATTGGAGCATGTGATATGCAGGGAGTGGTAACTGTTTGAACTTTAATCAGCCCCAGATTTCCACCAAAACTCATGGAGATTAATGGGTGGTATCAGAAGCTACCAGGATGCATGCCTGGATTTAACTCATTGAGGATTCTAGCAAGATTGGTGATTAATTGTTAGGTGGGATGCCTTGATCTAAGGAATAAATTGAAAAGAAGGGGGATTCCTCCACATGTAGATTGAGACGCCTGGGATGTGAAGTACTCACCAAACACTTTATCTCCTCTTCCCCTATACAAGCTTTCATACTGGCATTGCATAGACACCGGGTCACACTGGTGAATTAAGCATTGGGGTATCCTTCCCAAATCCATTGTTCCAACCAAAGGATGTGTGTTGGTGTTGGGCAGAAAACAGGAGCTTGGAAATTGGCCCAAGGATTTCAAAGGAGCAAGGGAATGGCAGGGAATGGGAGAAGGAATTTTATGCTCTTGTTACCATATGGGATGTTGAACCAGCATCACCACCCTAAGAAGGAGCAGGAGCAGCTAGACTGTGCCAGAGTGTAAAGTGGAGAATGGGATGGAAGAAATGGAAGGACAATTCTATTTTACAATCTTTTTTTGGACCTAGAATCTTTCCTCAGAAACCTTGGGCCTCTCTTTTCATTTTTCTTTGTGTCTCTCACTCTGTCACTCATCTTCTCATTTTCCCCTGCCTATTGAGCCTATTTTGTGAATCATTTTTTTAAACCAGGCAACACCTCTGGAAGGAAACATAAGTAAACAAGGACCCTTTCAGAGTGAGAAATGCTGAGAGTGGATATTACTTGGGATTGGAAATTAGGGTCAAGATCACATGAGCATTTGCCTCATCAATATTACCATTTCCAACCTATATTGTGCAAAACCAAAACATCAAAGCAAAGTTCTCAGAGGATATATCCTCTAATCTTGTCACACAAACCACAACACACCCAGGGTAAATGGTTGTACAGTCCCTGAGTAATAAATAAAAAGTAAACTGAGGGAACAACAGAAAACAAAGTCCTGAATGTTGAGGAAGATAATTTAAAATTTGACAAAGAGATGCACCAGGTCATGAAACCACTCAATTTACATTTTTTTCAACAATGTAACTACAAACATTTTATGCCATAGAAACATTTAATTCTTGAATTCATTAATAGTCTTTTTTTTAGGCAACTAAAAAGAATTTATTGGGAAATGGGGTAAAGAACAGAGTTTGCTGAGAAATGGAAGAGAAAGATGGAAATACACAGCAAATTTTGTGTTGGCTTCTCTAGGCAGAGAGAGCCAGATCTACCTTGTGTGGTTACCTTTTAAACTGTTATTTATTCCTCTCCTTGCTAAAGCTAAGGTGAGGGACCCCACTTGTTATTGGTTACCCCAGCAATGGTGGGGGCCAATGGTGAGGTCTGTTTGGAATATCCAGGGTTATTGTTGCTCCACTTGGTATGATCCACACATAGCCAGCATGCTGCAGCACCACTGACCCTGGAGAGAAGCTAGGAAGGTAGGCTAAAGTATTTTACTGGCTTTGTGCATATCACCCTTTGGAATTATGAAACAGAGTCAGTCTGGAGGCAATATCCATTGTACATCTGGCCATATCAAGCCATTGCCAGCTGCTGCAGGAGTCTGAAACTACAACGTACACTCCATTGACTTCAGAAGCATAACCAGAGATGTTGTAGATACTTTTATTGTTTTAGGGGTCAGTGATTGACCTAGTCAATAAATCAAATGGAGAGACAAAATGCAGTGTATTGAAGGCCTGGTTTGAGTGTACAAGGGAGTTTGATGATCCTGAAGTCCATCTCTTTTAATTATTATACACTTTTTAAACAATTTCAATGCAATTTATAATATATCAAATGAAATTAACTTTTTAGTGCTTTGCTTTTTACTGTTACACCTTTAACATGATAATATTAACAGGCATTTTTTTTTAGCAGCACAGGAAAAATTGCTGTCTCAATTATTTTATGAAAACCAGATTCCCAGTGGAATTAAGATTACCTGTAGTTGCTGGCCAAGATGGCGTTAGTGTAGGAGGGTACACACTGCAAGCTCCCAGAGCAAGGTGGATTGTGGATGGAGTCCTGCCCGGGGGTCTGTGCTGTGCATGTGTGGAGAGAGAAGCTTGGGACATCTATCTGCGTGGATCAACTGCGTGGACGGAACAGTAGAGATTCGTGAGTTTTAAGGCTGCCGGTGGTGGTTGGCACAGACGGCTGAGCCCCGCGGTTAGGGAGAAAAAATAAAATGGCCATTTGGAGTCGTGAGCAGGGCGAAAAAGTTTTATTTTCTGGGGATCTGGCTGCCAGGCGCCCCTTGGACCATGTGTGAACAGAACAAATGAACTAATCAGCACCCAGTGAACCGGAGGGGGAATTCTGGTCGTGGAACTGAGCTGATTTCCCTAGCGGCCCAGGGATAAGACCCAGGCGGCTGCGGAGCCAGGAAGAAGGGACACTTCCCAAAAGAGGGAGGGTTCTGTTGGAGGACAGGGAAAGGTATTTTTTATTTTTATTTTTCGACACCGATCTGGCTGCCTGCATCACCCCATAAATTTGGGGAGCAGATAAGCCGACCTGAAGCAGCATCAGGCTGAGAGCAGACACTAATCTACACTCAAACTGATTTACTTAGCAGTGCGGTGACGCTCGAGCTCGGCTCGAGAAGGTGCGGAATCGGCTGTCTTTAGTAATCCTCACTGACTAACATAAGAGCTACAGCTAACCTGGGGAGTCCAGAAAGTGGGACATGCTCGATTAATTTCCACGGGCCCAGCTAGGGTCCCTTCCATAAGGGGGTTGGTCTAGAGGAGGAATTATTTCAGGTCCTGCATTTCGCTAAAAAAATAAAAATTAAAAAAAAAAAGTGAGAAGGTCACTTCAACAAATGAAAAATAAATTCTTTTTAATTTAGTTCAATATCTAAAAGCTGCTTCAGGACCTGCACATAGAACCCTGTGGGGAAATTGATTGATAAACACAAGTAGGCAGGAAGGATCCAAGTGGACCCTAGGGGAATAATTGACCCCCCTTAGCTCTGTTTGACTGCTTGCCTGTGTGGATCTTTGGTTTCTCTCTGTTTCTTTCTGGACTCTTGCTATTATTTCCTCTTTCCTCCCCCCTTTCTTTTTTTTTCTAATTAGGTGCTGCCAGCCTGTCGCTTCTTTGCTGGGCTTCTATTTCTTTTTCAGTAATTTACCACTTGCTGTATATATTGATTCTGTATTACAAACTATTGCTTATCCTTCCTGCATCTTTCTGCCTTCTGTTTTCTGTTGTGGCTCTTAGAGACAACATTTTTTCATAGACCCACAAATTTCTATTCCATCTATTTTTTTCTTTTCTTCTTCTTTTTTTTTTATTAGTATTAACTTTTTCCTTACAGACCTTTCTTTACTATTTCTCTCCCTTGTCATAATTCTAGCCTTCTAAATCACTATATATATATTCCTCCATTTGTTTTCCCAGTCCATTGTAGGAACTCCATATTTTTTCCTAGTACTCTACACTGCCTACACAAGTTAAATATTCATCTCATCAAGTATCATTTTGCCCATCTCCTAACTTTTATCAATATTACTATTATCCTTCTGCCTTCCTTACATATTTTGATTCCTCTGACTCTAACCTTTTGCCTTCAAGGGAACATAGAAAGAAGCAAGGAAATAAAATATGAAGAAAAACTGCCAAAGAGAAAACTTAACTCACACGCAGAACCAACAGCTAAACAAAATTCTAGAGCATAGAGAAAAGCTAATCAACTGGACAAACCCATCAAGATAATATGATGACCAGAGGGCAACAAAAAAATACAAATGACTCTGAGAAACTGGAAAACATGGACCAGTCCAATGCAAAAAATAAAAACCAGGAAGCAATGTAGAACATCGAACAACTAATCAAAGCTATCCAAACAAATATCATGGACCAACTTAAAGAACTGAAGGAAGAGGTTAAGGATATAAAGAAGACACTGGGAGAACATACTGAAGAAATAGCTAACACGCCTAAAAGGTAATGGATATGAGGGTGAACAATGGCACAAGCCAAGAAATGGAAAAGATGCTGGACTCACATGGCAGCAAATTTGAACAGGCAGAGGAAAGAATTAGTGATATGGAAGACAATACACCTGAAATCAAAGAGATTGTAGAAGAGATAGACAAAAAGATAGAAATAATCCAGCATGGACTCAGGGAATTAACCGATAGTACAAAACGCACAAGCATATGCATTATGGGCATCCCAGAAGGAGAAGAGAAGGGAAAGGGAACAGAAAGAGTGTTGAAAGGAATAATGGCTGAAAACTTCCCAACCCTATTGAGAGAGATGGATGTAAAGATCCAGGAAGCACAGCGCACCCCAAATAGTATAAATCCAAACAGGCCAACTCCAAGACATATACATATCAAAATGTCCAATGCTCAAGACAAAGAGAAAATACTCAAGGCAGCAAGAGAAAAGAGAACCATCACATACAAGGGAAGAATAATAAGATTAAGTGCTGATTTCTCAGCTGAAACCATGGAGGCAAGAGGAGAGTGGTATGACATAGTCAAAACACTAAAAGAAAAAAACTTCCAGCTGCCAATTCTCTATCCAGCAAAATTGGCATTCAAAAATTATGGAGAGTTCAAAATATTCACAGATAAACAGAAGTTAAGAGAGTATGTCAAGAAGAAACCAGCACTTCAAGAAATACTAAAGGAATCTCTACAAGTTGAAAGGAAAAAACAAGGGAGAGAGAGTTGGAGGAGAGTTAAAAAACAACTGAAAAGACAAAAAGAGAAACAAAACAACATATGACACACATTAACCCAAAGAAAAAATGGCTGAAGTAAGAAATTCATTACGAGTAATAACACTGAATGTTAATGGGTTAAATTCACCAATCAAGAGACACAGATTGGCAGAATGGATAAGAAAATATGATCCATCTACATGCTGTCTACAAGAAACACACCTTCAGCCCAGGGATTCAAAGAGGCTGAAAATGAATGGCTGGAAAACCATTTTACAAGCTAATAATATCTGAAAAAGGCAGGAGTAGCTATTCTAATATCAGACAAAATAGACTTTAAATGCAAAACTATTGTAAGGGACAAAGATGGACACTACATATTGTGTAAAAGGAATAATCTCTCAAGAAGAGAGAACAATCATCAACATTTACGCACCTAATCAAGGTGCCTCAAAATACGGGCGGCAAACTCTGGAAAAACTAAGAGGAGAAATAAATGCGTCTACAATTATATCAGGGGACTTCAACACACCATTATCATCATTAGACAGAACATCTGGACAGAGAATCAATAAAGAAACTAAGGCACTCAACAATACATTAGAAGACCTGGACATAATAGACATATACAGAACACTACACCCAAACACAGTGGGATTTACATTCTTCTTGAGTGCACATGGAACATACTCCAAAATAGACCACATGCTAGGCCACAGAACTACGCTCAATGAATTCAGAAAGATTGAGATTATACAAAGTAATTTCTCTGTCCAGAATGGAATGAAGTTGGAAATCACTAAGGGCCAGAGAGACAGGTTAGGCACAAGGATATGGATGTTAAAAAAATACTCTTGGACAAACAGTGGGTAAAAGAGGAAATCTCAAAAGAAATCAGTAACTACCTTGAAACTAATGAAAACGACAACAAACATATCAAAACCTTTGAGATGCAGCGAAAGCAGTCCTGAGAGGGAAGTTCATAGCCATAAATTCATATATAAAAAAAGAAGAAAGAGCTAAAATTGAAGACCTAACTGCATACTTGGAGGAATTGGAAAAAAAAACAACAATCTAAATCTAAAGGAAGTAGAAAGAAGAAATAACAAAGATTAGAGCAGAACTAAATGAAATAGAGAATAAGAGAGCACTGGAAACAATAAACAAAACCAAAAGTTGGTTCTTCGATAATATCAATAAAATTGACAAACCCTTAGCTAGATTAGCAAAGAAAAAGAGAGAACAGATGCAAATATATAAAATAAGGAATGAGCAAGGTGTTATCACTACTGACCCCACAGAAATAAAGAGTATCATGAGAGGATACTTTGAAAAATTATATGCCAACAAGAATGACAATTTAGAGGAAATGGACAAGTTTCTAGAAACCCACAAACAGCCTACATTGATGAAAGAAGAAATAGATGAACTCAACAGTCCAATTACAAGTAAAGAGAGACTCAGTCATCAAAAAACCTCCCAACTGAGAAGAGCCCAGGACCAGATGACTTCACATCTGAATTCTACCAAACATTCTGGAAAGAGCTAACACCAATTCTACTTAAGATCTTCCAAAAAATAGAAGTAGAAGGAATATTACCTAACTCATTCTATGATCCCAACATTACCCTAATACCAAAACCAAATAAAGATACCACAAGAAAGGAAAATTACAGACCAATTTCTCTAATGAACCTAGATGCTAAAATCCTTAACAAAATACTTGCTAAACTCATTCAACAACACATTAAAAGGATTTTACACCATGACTAAGTGGGTTTCATCCTGGGTATGCAAGGAAGGTACAATATAAGAAAATCAATCAATGTAATACACCACATAAACAGATTGAAAGAAAAAAATCACATGATCATCTCTATAGATGCCGAAAAAGCATTCGACAAAATACAGCACTCCTTCCTCATAAAAACACTACAAAAGATAGGAATAGATGGAAACTTTCTGAAAATGATAAAGGGTATATATGAAAAACCCAAAGCTAACATCATTTTCAATGGTGAAATCCTAAAAGCATTCCCTCTGAGATCGGGAACAAGGCAAGGATACCCACTATCACCACTCATATTTAACATTGTCTTAGAAGTGCTTGCACGAGCACTGAGACAAGAAAAGGACATAAAAGGCATCCAGATTGGAAAAGAAGAAGTAAAAATTTCATTATTTGCAGATGACACGATCCTATACATAGAAAGCCCTGAGAAATCTACAACAAGGCTTCTAGAACTTATAAAGGAGTTCAGTAATGTTGCAGGCTATAAGATCAACGCTCAAAAATCAGTAGCATTTCTGTACACCAATAACGAGCAAACTGAGGAGGAAATCAGAAAAAAAAATACCATTTACAAGAGTAAATAAAAGAATCAAATACCTAGGAATAAATTTAACTAAAGATGTAAAGGACTTATATACAGAAAACTACACAACACTATTAAAGGAAATCATAGAAGACTTAAATAAATGGAAAAATATTCCCTGTTCATGGATAGGAAGACTAAACATCATCAAGATGTCTATCCTACCCAAATTAATCTACAGATTTAATGCAATCCCAATAAAAGTCAACACTATATTTTTTAAGGAACTGGAAAAACTAACCACAAAATATATTTGGAGAGGCAAGAGTCCCCGAATTGACAAAGATATATTGAAAAAGAAAAATGAAGTTGGAGGTATCACACTACCTGACTTTAAAATATACTACAAAGCTACAGTGATCAAAACTGCATGGTATTGGCACAAGGATAGACCTACTGACCAATGGAACCGAATTGAGAGTTCTGATATAGATCCTCGCATATACAGTCATCTGATATTTGACAAGGCCATGAAGCCCACTCAGTTGGGAGAGAATGGCCTCTTTAACAAGTGGTGCTTGGAGAACTGGATATCCATATCCAAAAGAATGAGAGAAGAATACCATCTCACACCTTATACAAAAATCAACTCAAGATGGATCAAAGATCTATATATAAGAGCCAAAACCATAAAGACCTTGGAAGATAACGTAGGGAAGCATCTACAGGACCTTGTCATAGGAAATGGTTTCATGAACTTCACAGCCAAAGCACGAGCAGCAAGAGAAAAAATAGATAAATGGGATCTCATCAAAATTAAAAACTTCTGCACCTCAAAGGATGTTATTAAGAAAATAAAAAGGCAGTCTACCCAATGTGAAAAAATATTTGGCAACCATATATATGATAGGAGCCTAATATCCTGTATATATAAAGAAATCCTACACCGTGAAAATAAAAGGAAAAACAACCCATTTAAAAAATGGGCAAGTGACCTGTAAAGACACTTCTCCAAGGAAGAAATACAAATGGCTAAAAAGTGCATGAAAAATGCTCAACATCGCTTGCTATCAGGGAAATACAAATCAAAACTACAATGAGATACCATCTTACACCCATCAGAATGGCAGCTATTAAAAAAACAGGAGACACTAAAGGTTGGAGAGGATGTGGAGGAATAGGAACCCTCATCCACTGCTGGTGGGACTGTGGTATTGTCCAGCCACTGTGGAGGACAGTTTGGTGGTTCCTCAGAAAACTAACAACAGATCTTCCGTATGATCCAGCAATTCCACTGCTGGGTATATACCCAGAAGAACTGAAAGCAAAGACACAAACAGATATATGCACACCAATATTCATAGTGGCATTGTTCACCATTGCCTAAAGTTGGAATCAGCCCCTGTGCCCTTCAACAGACAAATGGATAAGCAAAATGTGATACATACATACAATGGAATATTACTCAGCTGTAAGAAGGAACAAAGTGCTAACACATGGAATAACGTGGATGAATCTTGAAGATCTTATGTTGAGTGAAGCAAGCCAGACACTGAAGGATGAACAGTATATGACCTCACTGATCTGAACTGAGGAAAGTGAGCAGTCTCTGAGAACCAGTCTGAAAGATAAGTTAACAAAGGAGAGTAAGAGAAGAGCAGGCTTTGAGCCATCACCCATATGGACATAATCTATGGTAAAGGGATACAGTATAGTTGCATATTGAAGGATAGGACAGATGGGTAGCGATATTACTGGGATTGATGGTGCAGCATTGACAGGTGGGTACATTAGGAAGCACAGGTTCAAATACCCAGGGCATGTAACTATGAATCCTGACATTCCATGAGTCAAGAGAGGGTAGTGTCATATACCCCAGGGGGTTGGGGAGGAAGGAACAGTTAAGATCTAATGGGGTATTTTTCATTACCTTATAGTAATGGACACAGGTCATGGTAAATATCATCAAAACTTATTAAACTGTATCGTCTAAATTGTAAACTATACTGTAAATCATTGACAGTGTTTAGTTGCTATATTTTGCTATCTGTATAACATTTATAACAACACTAACATCAAAAAAAAAAGTGGGTTTTAATATGGCGTGGGGAAGGGGGTTGGTTTGGTATCTGGGAGTCTCTGGTATTCCATGTGTGACTTTGCTATGACCTAAAACTTCTTTGAAAATTAAATGAAAGTTTGGGAGACAATGGGGATTGAGAGGGGGATGGTGTCAGGGCACACTGGACATCCGATAACACAGTGATAAAATGAAAAAAAGAATATATATATTCTTTTTTTCATTAAAGGCATTTCTTTGGCTTTTTTCCCCATTTTTTTGAATGTTCCAATCCACTATTTATATTTTGTTTTGTTTCATTTTTTGTTTGTTTGGTTTTTTTTTGTTGTTGTTGTTGTTTTTTCTGAGTGTTCTTATGTTTATCTCTTGCATGTAAGCTTATCATTGTTGTTTCTTTTTCCTGTTAAGTGTATTTGATTATTTTATGGACTACATGTTCATGGAAGATTTGGATCACAGAAGGGTTACAATGTGTACTGCAGGGGATTATTGGAGGGGTGTGTCTGGGAGGGCGGTTTCATGGGAATTAGTTCATCCGAATATACATGAAAGATATACAAAATCGTTCAAAAGATCAAAAGATGGGGAATGGTCACGATGGGTGGACAATCATACAATAAATGAGGGAATCTAAATTCCTAGCCTGGAGAGCTCTGCCACAGTCTCCAAGGGAGCAGCAATAGTCCTCTGAGTGCAGGGACAGTGTCTGTCTAAAGAGGATGACCCACTGATGTGTTCTTTTTATTGATGACTACCCTTGTGAGTCTTTGCTCTTGTAACTGAGACTTAGCCTGCAGTTGTGGGGTGCCTAAGGGTTGCCACCTGAGAGCCTCCTTGTTGCTCAAATGTGGCCTCTCTCTAAGCCAAACTCAGCATATGATTACATTACCTTCCCCCCAACGTGGGACATGACTCCTGGGGATGAGCCTCCCTGCAATGAGGGATTAATACCAAGTGCTAACTGGCAACACAACTGGAAAAAGACCTTGAATTAAAGGGGGAAAAGGACAAATGAGTTCAAGTGGCTAAGAGACTTCAAAGAGAGTCAGGAGGTCATCCCAGAGGTAATTCTTACGCACACCTCAGTAGGAGCTCATAGAACATCTAAGTGCCTATCAACCCACACAGAGGGGCTCCTGAGAGCTCTGGAGACACCCAGGTCCTATATAAGTGGGGATAGACCCAGAGACTGATGCCTTATAAGTGGGCTCTATTTTGGAATCTGTGCTCATGAGAGTGACAGAATTGGACTCAAATAAGTCCTCCCTGCACATGGTTCATCAGTCCCTTCTATTCAAACCTATATGTGATGCTGAATTTTTTAGGTATACTTCCAGAGAGTGGAGCCTTTGGCCTACCTATGTGCCAGGTGTGCATGGAATCTCGGTGGAGCTGCATCTCCTACCCTACAGCTCAATGGACTCATCCAAGTCACCTGGTGAGGAGACAACGATGGACAATGGCCATCCCAGGGAATGGAGAGGGCCTGCATCTGCATGCACAATCATCCCACCCACCATATCCATAGGATATAAGCCCTCTCTCACTTGGAGGTGGAGTGGACATCACCATCCCAGACCCCTCAGGATTAGGGGAAGGACTATGGACTAGAGTGGACTTGATGGTATTCTGTTGTTCACATATGGTGATCTTAGCAATGGAAGAAATTATAACAATGAGGTGGAGCCAGTGGCCACTTGACACTTTTGGGGCAGGGAGGGGACGAGCAGTTGAAATACAGGGGCTTCTTTGGGATTTGGAGGTTGTCCTGAGTACCGTTGTGGCAAAGGATGTAGGCCATTTTAAATCAGCACACACCACTCAGAACTGTGTGGGAGAGAGTGTGTTCTATGGTGTGAACTGTGGTCTATGGTTGGTGGCAAGGCCCCAGGATGTGTAAGTCCATTGAGGGTGGTGGGCCACACTTGTGGGAGATGTTTGTGTGGGATGTGGTGGGAGGTGTGGGAGGTGGGCAACATGGGAATCCCAGTGGGTTCTGTGTAATATTTTGGGTAATCTAAGCACCTCTTAAAATATATTTATATATATATATAAATAACATTTTTGTAAGCAAATGCACATATATGCATATATATTTATATATCATTTTGCAAATGTTGGTATGTATTGTGAAAATTTTGATTTTTACCCACAATAAAATATATATATATATTAAAAAAAAAAAAAAAAAAAAAAGATTACCTTTACTTACCACCACTTTAACATGCAGGTTGACATGGCCTATGTTAGGTTTCCCTGTTATGAAGTTATTTTTGTTATTAATATCAATTAGGTTGATATTAATAACAAAAATATCAATTATTTGTATAATTTAAATTAAAAGAAAGTTTATACTTATGATCAACATGAAATATTAAAATGTAAATCTATGAACAGATTTATAAAGAAAGAATGAAATGAACATGGATAAACATATACATAAGTCTCTTGAGTATATGAACAATCTCATCAGCAGGAGGAGTTTCTTTCAGGTTGTGTTTCTATAAAGAGAAAGTCCCATATTTCTGGTGTGTTCCTCAAGTCCAAACTGTGTGACTGAAGGAGGAATTGACCATGGAGAAAATCCCTTGTGTATCCAGGCAGTGAAGGTAGAGGACATCCAGCCCATGGAGAGGGTTCCCTTTATTCATTGGCCTCAAAAACTCTCAGATGGAATTGGACAGGGTCATTCCAGCCTGTTGTCTCTGCAGGCCTGAGTGGAGCAGAAGTTCAGTGTTGCTTTAAGACCACTCCTGCCCCCTCCTGGATGAGAGACCATCAGAGAGTGGAAGGGTTACCAAACACTGAATTTGGAAAAGTTCCTGGTGCTGTGCTGGTTCACATGACTTCTTCAGACTTGAATGCTTTTAGCATCTTCTTCATCTCATCTTCTTGTTTGGTACATCTGAATCTCTCTTCCTTTAGTTCTAGGACCACTGAAGTTAATTCTTCCATCAGCATTGCTGTTGTTCCCTTAACCTTTCTGTAGGTCTCAGGAAGGCTGGGCATTTCTAAAGATGCTTTCTCCAGCCAGCATCCCCTAAAGATGACTTAGTCTCTATATACCTCTTGTGAGAAGCACTCATCAAGAAGTTGACATTTCTTGTCAATCAGCGTAGTTAGTGTGTCTCCAAGTTGCTTTTCACATGTCTATAAAGTTGACTTCTAACAGGCAGCTCAAGTCTGAACAATAGGCGACCTACCAAAATGATGAAGAAAGATTGAAACACTGCTGAGTCCCACTGGAGGCTGTGGAATGGGAGGTATGGGCTAGTGTCATTGTGCTCCATCACCACATCTCAAAGCTTCCCCAGGATTATCCAAAAGACAAACTCCACAGAACACTACAGGTCCTCCATGGCACTGATGCCACCCCAGGACTCTGCCCAGTAACTCTGTACCCACAACAAACCCCAGAGTACTCCCCTACATTCTAACCAGAATCCACAAGCAACTTACAGCCCAGCTGCTCATCAGTGAGGTGGTCAGTGGGGAAAGATACCGAAAATAAAATGTTCTTATGTCCATTATACTTTTATGGGCAGTCTTCTCTCTTTCTCTCTTATTGTTTATTTAAAATTGGTGTAAAATTTAAATATGGTTAAATGTATTGATCTTACATGAATGAGGTCACATTTTTCAAACCTTTCATCCCCTTTCCCTACAGTATCCAATCATCTATCAGGATACAAATCATTTCCAATAATCCCTATATGCTTCAATCAATAACCACCTCCCAACATATTCACCCTCATTCTGATTTTCTATGCTCATATGTTCATTTTGCCACATCTTGAAAGTCATAGCAATGAAATAAATTGGAATTTCCATCATGAAGCCTGCATCATTTGTTCCAAATATTGTTTTGAGATTCATTCTTGTTCTTTAATGGATCAGCAGTTCCCTCATTTTTTATCATTGAGTTCTTTGAAATTGAATGAGTACATTACAAAATATTTATTCATGTTCCTTTTGATGGATATTTGGGTCCTTCATAGTTTGGGGTAATATGACCTACATATATTATGAGTATCCATGTACAAGGATATATGCAGACATGTTTTCCTTTCTCTTGGGTGATAGAAAAGGACAGCTTAATCCCAGAAGATCCTTCATATCCCACTAATTGTTGCATGAGCTGCCTTTGGGACATTTGGTTCCTCTGTACTTCTTGAAGTGCTCCCATCACTTCTGGTTCACCACCTTAAAAGAAATCTTCTGGACTCTCAAGCCTTTCCATCTCTGTCTCCTCTGCTGGTTTCTTCAAAAAATCTCTCAGCATTAGTTTTCCCCCAGGGCTTCAAGCTTGGACCTGGTTCTTTCTTCAGAAATTGATTCACTTACTGATCATGTGATCACTCTTGGCTTTAAGTACCATCTATACTGGCATGAGTACTAACTATATTTATCTAACCCAAATTTTTCCACACAGTCCAGATTTACAGAGAGCTGTGTCCAGGATGTCCCACTTCTGTGTCTACTGTGCCAAAGCCAAACTCTGGACTCTTTCCCCATCCTCCTCCTCCTTGGTCTCTCCCATTTCCATGTATAGTGGTTCCATCCTCATAGATGTTCAGGGTAAAGATTTGTGGCCTTTATTGACTTCTCTCTTTCCATGTCACATCCATCCTTCCCATCCTGTGCTCATCTGACCCCTTCTCCTTTGCTTCCTCCTTTCTTCCCTGGTTAGATCCAACTTCATCTCTGAGAGGATGACCATGGTTGCCTCCTTATACCCTCATTCTGCCTCAGCCCTACAATTTCTTAATTAATGAAAAAAAAGTATATTTTTCTGTTTGCAATATTATATATATATATATATATGCCTTAAGTAAAAGTATGCATTATATATGTATTAAGTAAAATTTATTATTCATGAAAATAAGGTACTCAATATCATTTTTTATAATTTTTATTCCTGTTCCATCACTTGCTGGGAGAGTAGTTCCAAAATCTCCTAGTAGCATTAGGATTTGGCTCTTGCATGTTGTAATTCTGTCAATTTGTTAAAGTCAGCAAGTAGGTGCACATCAGTTTTAATTTGCTATGTTTTTCTGGTAATTTAATGTTTTACCATTATGAAAGGACACCACATTTCTGGTACTTTTTCCTTAATGTTTGTTGTATTTGCTGTTGTCATACAGACACAAAATTTGCTGATATTTGCATTTTTCTGTGATTATATAAAATCTATATTTTACTGCCAAACTTGCTCTTTTTCTTGGATGATTTTTTTAATGAGGTATGCAGGATTGAACCCAAGACCTTGTACATAGGAAACAGGCACTCACACCATTTCATCTATATCCCCTACCCATTGTATGGGTTTTAAAATAAAACTCATTGGGTTTCTTAAGAAAATCCCTTATATGAATGTAATTACTGTTCAAGTTTAAATTTAATCTTCCTTCTTTTTATGCAGTTTCTATTTGTTTTCAATGTTCAACTATGCTATTTTTCTCCTGAATGACTTCTTTAGCACTCCTAGTTTTTATTATATCTTATCTCTTTTATTTATTTAGAAGATATGCATTATTTTCATATTCTTTTAGTAGTTACCTATGAGAAGTCAATATTTTTCATTACCTTATCAAATATAAATTTAAAATAATCTGTTATCCATTTAGAGGATTATACATCATTTTAAGTAGAGATGTTGTAAAGTTTACTGAAAAATCATGCAGGCAATAGAGAGTTCCAGTATAATCACCCATATACACAATGCTTCCTTATTATCAACACTATGCATTGCCGCTTTGTTCCCGGGCCTGAGGGTGATCAGCCCTGCTGCAGCCCGGGGGGCGACACTGGCTAGTTATGGGCCATCCGGTGCACACTCCGGGAACGGCGAGGGTGAGGAGGTTCTCAGGGAGCGGTGTCGGGTTGGGGGCTCCCTGGTCTCCACGGCTCAGGTGTGGGGGGTATCTGGTAAGGACCGCGCGTGAAAGAAAGACTCGAGACCTCTGAGTGCGGGGGAAGAAGCAAAGAGAGAGAGAGAGCGAGAGAGCTTTATTGAGGAAGTACAGTGCATATATCCTCTTCAGGCTGGGGGCAGTCCCTCAGCCGATGGTGGAGGCTTATCATTGGGCAGTGGTTAGGGTCAGGGGTTGCTAGGGAAAGGGGCAGAATTGGGGGCGGCAAGGGGCGAAGCAAGGTTGTATTGGTGAGAAGGAACAAGGAAGAGGGAGAGAGGGAAAAGAGGAACGGGGGAGGGGGTTGAGTTGCGCAGGCAAGGCCACAGCAAGGCCTGCAGTTTGTAGATACTGCAATGCATGTGTGTGGAAACTTTGATCATTTGTTCAATAAAGTCTTTTGCCTATTTTTAATTGGGTCATTTGTTGTTTTAGTGTTGAGTTGTTGAAACCATTTATAAATCATGGATATTAAACTCTTTCAATCTGTGACATCCAAATACTTTCTCCCTTTAAGCCAGCTGCCTTTTCACCCTTTCAGACCTTAACCCTAGCTCAGACCTTAAACAAAAATTTACTGAAAATGATCAAAGACCTAAAGATAAGTTCCAGGACCATGAAACTCATGGAAGAAAGTGTGGGGAAGAAACTCCAGACCTTGGGCTGGCCAAAGGTTTCTTATTTATACTCAGATCATGTGGAATGAGAGAAAAATGAGATAAATAGAAACTCTTAATCAAATCACTTGTCCTTAAAAGACTGGTGAAGAAAGCAGCCTACAGAATGGAAGAAAATACTTGGACACCACGTACATAATAGGGTTTACTCTGCATAATATATAAAGCAATTCTACAACTCAAGAATAACAAGACAAACAAAATTGAAAAAATGGGCAAAAGACTGAAGAAGACATTTTCCCAAAGAGCAGCACAAATGGCCTGAAAGCACATGAAAAGATGCTTTCCACAACTAGCTTTCAGGGAAATGCAAATCAAAACCACAATGAGATATCATAACACAACTACTAGAATGGCCACCATAAAAACAAACAAAAATCCCCAGAAAACTGCAATTGTTGGAAAGGATGTAGAGAAAGAGGAATAGTCATTCACTGCTGGTGGCAATGTAAAGTGGAGTTGCCACTATGGAAGAGAGTTTAGCACTTCCTAAGAAGCTAAGCATAGAATTGATTGTAATCCGGCAATCATGCTGCTAGGTACATACTCAAATGAATTGAAAGATGTGATGTGAACAGACATTTGTTCACTGATGTTCATACTGTCTTTATTCACAATTAACAAAAGATGGAGACAAGTGTCCAACAACTAATGAATGGATAGGCAAAATGTGATATATTCATACAAAGGAATGCAATTTGGATATAAGAAAGAATGAAGACTTTATTCATGTCACATTCTGGAATTTTTAGAAATAAGCCAGGCACAAAAAGACAAGAATATTTTGATTTCACTAAGATCAACTAATTATAAAAAGCTAACTCATAGGGTAATAATTTATAGTATCAGTTACTATAAATTAAGAGATAGAGAGAAGATCATTTGCAATATATATGTGCAGAGTAACAGAAGCCAAGTATAGAAAATATGAAATAAGGTCTGAGCCACCTCTTGAAGCAATTGAGAGTGATCCTAAGTATTTCTGGAGTAGCATATCATTGGCTTGGAAAAGGAAATTATTTAATATCCTACTCCATGGCTTTCAACCTGGGACAAAGGGCAGTCAGTGTCCACAACATAGAGAAATGGAAGGAGTTGATGTGAGAAACTGGAATGCAAATATCTTGTGTGGAAAATCAGACTGGGAAAAAAAACTGTCCACTATCCTTTAACCCTCAGTTCATGTAATTATTCAGAATTTGGTCCCATGGCCTGATAGTTTTTTTAATAATGTTGGAATATGAAGTGATCAGGCCATGCTTCATATAGCATTTTATGAAAAGTAATAATAAATGAGATCCTGTTTTTTTTAGTACATAAATACATACAAATATGTATGCACTAAAAGCTGTTACTGAGAAATCTATTATACCCTAGGATTTTTTCTTTTTTCTTTTATTTTCTTTCTTTCTTTTGCTGTAAATGTAATTACACAGAGTATGGTGAATCAGAAAATCACTTTGACCACCTACTCAAAAATGTAGAATGCAAAATGTTGTTTCTAGTATTATGCAGTATTAATGTATATACAAGGCAAAGATGAATAAACACATGGAAAAAGAAATACAGCTAAATCTAATGTTGCATGAATAATGCTTTTAAAATGTAATTTAATATTCCCATCACACTTTAAAAGGAATGAAAAATTAATGGATTTTCCAAAAGAAACAGATGTGTGACAGTCTTTGAGGATTGTTGGGACACTGGCAAGAAAATTTTGCAGGATCCAAAATCAGGCAATGGTTAACCATATATTAGTATTTTATTTCCAGAGGGCGTTTGTTTGTAATGACAGGTTGCAGGAAATGAGGACATGGAAGAAAATTGCAGATGTGGAGAGGGTCCCATTTTCAGAATGCCTTATATGATTATACTCATGTAACCTCAAAACCCTGACCCTTGGAGATCACTTTTTTTTTTTCCTTTTTTAAAAGGAGGTACTGGGGTTGAATCCAAAACTTTGTGCAGGGGAAGCAGGTACTCAACCACCTGAGCTACGTCTCCTCAGAATCACTTTGGAAAGTCTTCCCCTCAAAGTTAGACACTTTATTTGGACAAAAAGCACTGAATAAGTAATAGCTAAGAAGAAGAAAGAGCTGCCCATGCAGAATGACCATTCTGTAAGGCAAACCTACATGACAACTGTCTGCAGAGAGGTCAGGAGCTGCACAATTAATTCTGGCCCCTATTCCAAGCAACTCTTTCTACAAACTAGGTTTGCATGGGATCAAGTTGTGTCTAAAGCACCAGATGGCAGCTACCACATATTTGCCTTTGTGTGCATAACTGATTAGCTGGGGAGAGGGGCAATAGCACCAATCATATCCTTAAAGGTAATGAAACTTTAAAGTATTTAGGCATAATTGACATAAATGTGTCATCAAACACTTAATTTTTTAACAAAAATTTATTGAGGGTTACAAAATTCCAGGCCTAGATTGTTCTGGGGATTGAGTGGTAAATGGTTCAATATTATATTTTGGTGAGTTTGAGGATTTGGGGGTTGATCAAGAAACAGACAGGATATGACAGCAACAAAAAACATTTTTTTTTGAGGTACTGTGGCCATGGAGTAATCCAAAGGACCATGTAAGTGGGAAGCTGTTGCTCAACCACTGAGCTACATCGGTTACCCTGAGTTGGTTTTTTCATTTGTTTGCTTTTTTTTTTTTTTTCTTTTGGATGCACTGGGAACTGAAACCAAGACCTCCCATGATGGAAGCAGGTGCTCAACCTCTTGAACCATATCCTTTCCCCTATAACAAATTTTATTGGGCAGCACTGGGACAGGGTCGTATGAGAGAAAACTTACTCCCATAAAGAGATCTTCCAGAGTCAGTGGTTTGAGGCCACTCCCCAGAAGAAATGCAAGCTAAGAGAACACCCAGGTGAGAGAATATAAGACTTAGGGAATTTGAACTGGGAGACAGGCAGAAAAAATTTAAACCCTGCCTGTTTTTTTCTAGCCATTTAATTTTTAACATTATTAAAGAGTTCTGAAGCTCTGTTCATTGCATTTGTTAAATAGTGCATTAGCCTTACTCAGCAGGGTTACTCTGAGGATGAAATAACCAAAATGTAAGTTTCCAAGCACACTTAATATAACCTTGGTTTTTCTGGGCTCAGATGGGTAAATTAATCTGACATCTGTTTCTGAAAGTATCATTATTTGTTCATACAATGCATATACTTACTAACAGTGTTTTAGAGGACAATTTACAGTATAGATCCTTCACATCTATAAATTATGAAATGCAGGGATGTTACAACTACAGATGATTAATGTAGATTAAGATTTCAGATGTTACTTAAATAAAATATCAGATTAAGAAAATAGATTTTCTCCCTAATTCTTCGATCTATGTTATCTGAGCTCCCTAATCTATGGGGATTTTGAAACATTATGGCCTGTGTACTTTTACTACTTTCTGATGCTGGGTTTTCAGGACTAGAATTGCCTGATAGGAGCCATTGATCTCCCCCAATGGAACTAGCCTTGAGTTGATCAACTCCATAATGAAATACATTCTTCAGTATCTTGGGTGATACCTGATGAGATCTATAACTCGGTTTTGAGAGAGTGATATTGCTAGATACCTGTGTGGAAGAACCAAGATGATTTAGGGCAAGTGTACTCAAAAGGGCAGATATGAGATAAAGCAAAAAGAGAGTGAGGGTCTAGAAGACTATGATGGGTGTTTCATAGGCCAGGAATATTCATATATGAGAAATTCTATAGTGGTTTCTCTAGTGGTGGAGACTCTGTGGTTTGGACTCAGGGAATTGAAAATCTCTGAATACCATGGGCTCATGAATATACAAAAGTCAATGATTTTCATGTTCTTAGCTGTGCAATGAAGGTATTCATATCTTCTTCTTTTTTATATATAGTTGTTTAAACTTTTTGTTTTTAGTTCAATTTATGTCTGGTCCTGAGTGAATCTGCTATATTAAATTTTGCTATAATTGGAAAGGTATGTAGCCATCAAAAATGATATGATATATAAATAATTTAAAGAAACAGAGCAAATTATTTACATGTAAATTCTAAAATATTCATGACCAGTCATTATGAGAAACATTTCATCTAGGACTGGCTTCTAAGGTAGCATCTTGAGTTTCCATCAAAACAAAATCTTCTGTCTCAGAAGAAGGGATATCTATAAGAGGGCCAGAATCCTCTATTTCCAAGTGCAGTGATTTCCCTGCTCATAATTCAGGTTTGAATTGTCTTTCTTTTGAATCTCTTGATCTTCCAACTACAAAGGTTTATGTGGGGCTGGGGCAACAAATTCTTCATCTTCACTGTCATGTATAAAGCTCCAAATCATGTTGGGTCAATAGGAGAAATCATTACTTTGATTAGGAAACACTCCACATGACATATGTTTTCTTCTCCTTCCTTCAAAAGAGTTCATGTCATGTTGAGCTTCTTCACTGTATGGCATTTATATTTTAGCACTCTTTTATTATTGCCTTCTGCATCCACATGTTCCACATTTTCTTCAAATTTAATGCAGGTTCCAAGTGTGTCTTCGTACTTCCCAGCAAAGGCATAATTGCCCATTTGCAGAATGGGCCTCTCAATGTCAATTCCCAAAATCTTGCATTTATATTCACATTTTGAGAGAAAGTCTGAGTCAATAATTCCTGACAGTTCCATCAGAACCAACTGCTCTGCTTCCTCTTCCTCCATTTCATCATACTGAAATTGCTCCTCTGTATCATGATATGGTGCTCCACATTATCACTCAGTCAGTGTCTAGCCATACCCACCCATGGCCACCATCTTGAGTACAGGCAGCAGCTTCCAGGGACCTTGCTCTCATTGCCTCACTTGCAAACCTCCCATATCTTCTTTTTTATACAGAGTAGCCAAGGCCTTCTTACTCTTGTCTTGGGGAGAGGGGTGTCCTCCCCTTATTTATCTTGGAGCACAGTTCATGTTCCTCTTGATGGGGGCAGGGTTACTTCCAGGTGAAGGGTTAGGATTCATGACTGGTAGGTCTGGAAATTGGGGACAAGACCAGAGTTTCTTAGCTTCTTTCTCCATTCTCAATTTTGTTCACCTAGTGCCTATCTGGTTGTGTCAAATGAGCTATTGACAATGCAACCACTGGTGAGCAGGAAATTCTTCTACTGAAATTACCCATGTATAGTCAGCAAATGGGTAGGTTTCTCCTATTGATATGTCTATTCTAAGCTCATTTAAGAGATATTCAAGGACCTGAGCTGCATTTAACTTTATCCAGGCCTCTGGGACAGTGATGATAGGTTAGGGATTTATCAATAAGTAATCTAATTTCCAACAAAACAGAAATTTGTTCCAGACTCCATTGTCTCTGTATTTATAGGAGAGTTGAGAAAGGTTTTTATCACATTCAGCACATTTCCTCATTGGAGAAATAGCGCACACATTGATCATTTTAATGCCTGCAATTGGCTTCAGCATGCAGTTGAAAATAGGAGATAAAAATGAGTAAGAGCAGAAGTTTACAGTCAATAAGGAGACTGATGTTTTAGCAAGTGATTTCAATCAATACATTACTACAGGTGATGGGGTGGAGGATTGTGTATTATTGAGAGGAGTAAAAGAGGGTTAGGTAATAGAAGGAAAAGAGGAATCATTTATTTTCCCCAATTTTTGATTTATTAAAGTATTGGTATTTATTTACACATTTTAAAAACTTTTAAAGAAAGATAACTAAAATTCTCCTTACCCACTTGTTCCTAATTGCCCAAATTCCAATTTTGTAGATAACCTTTATTCAAACATCAGAAATAGACGTGATTCTAAGAAGTATTCTTTCTTTAATTTTGGCCTGGATTCTGGAGGAGTATAGTATGTAGAGTAAAATTTATGGCCCTCTGCAAATTGTTGAAGAACTGGTGAGGCCAGAATGTATCAAGAGGCTTCTTGTACTCTTCAACAGACAGAGGAGGTGAAGACACAAAAGACACAGTGACCATGGGTATTTGGAGGGCCCAAGGAAAGTAGAGATTGGAAGGTGTCATTCCCCTGGAATATTCAGGTTAGGGCCATCCTTAGTACAGTGTCTCAGGATCTGTGTTGTATGCTGCTGAACTGTCTGTACTTACATGTTAAGGTGACCATCTGACTTATGTACAGTTGAGTGAGGCAACATCTACTGATTCAAAGTTTCTATGATGCCTGTTTAGTTCAGCAAAATTCTGGACTTTGCTGTAAGGTTCTCTGCCATTTTAATGAACAATGTTTATATTGAAAGTCCTTTACATATTAGCTCATTGGATCTTTTAAAACATATTATGGGGAAACAGATGTGGCTTAAGTGATTGGGCTGCCACTACCATGTTGGAGGTCCAGGCTTTGATTCCAGGTCCTCCTGGTGAGAGGTAGGCTGGCCCACATGGCAAGCTGGCCCAAGTGGAGAGTTGGCCCAGGCAGAGTGCTTGTCCATACAGTGTGCTGGCCTGCATGGAGTGCTGGTCTGTGCAGGATTACTGGCCCATGCAGGAGTGCTAGCCCATGTGGAGAGCTGGTGCAGCAAGATGATACAGCAAAAAAAGATACGGGGTAGAGATGATGGGAGATATGGCAGACCAGGAAGCCGAGGTGGTGCAGGAGATTGACTGCCTCTCTCCCACTCACTAGGGTCCCAGGTTCAGTTCCCAGTGCCACCTGGGTAGAAGACAAGCAGAAACAGAAAAGCACACAGAGAGCAGACAGAGAGCATAAAACAATGAGAGGGGGAAGAAAAAATTAAATAAAATACATCTTTCTTTCAAAAAAACTTGTTATACATTGTGAAATGATTTCATAGATGAGAGGAAATACAGGTCATCTGAGGGGATAATTTAATCATAGTTGTGTTATAAAAGTGGAAAATCATGGATATTTCTTGCCTTATGATGAATCTGTAGATTTTCTTGAAATTTGTGGAAAAGGATGTTTTAGTTATGAACACTAAAGTGGAAATTGTATAGCACCACCGGGAAGTATAATGACCAGTTTATTAGAAGATTTCCAGTTCATATCATACCATGTCTTTTAGAATTGGCTTTTAAATATTTAGTGTATGTGTGTCTGGGTGGGAAAAGCAGATGACGATTCAGCACTGAGAATGATCTGACTTGAAAATCAAACACAGTTTGAGCTTTTATAAATTCACCACTTTCTCAATGCTGTCTGTCCCCTCAAACATCCTACTCTAGACATTGGTAGAGATGGCCCTCTCTGAACCCAAATGTCCATGATGTTTTTAGGAATGAGTAAACTTGAAAGATATACTTATAGACTTCACTCAGGAAGAATGAACCTTGCTGGACACATCCCAGAGAAAGCTCTTCATAGATGTGATGCTGGAGAATTTCAGTCATCTGGTCTCAGTGGGTGAGTCTCTCAAATTTCCCTATCTATATAAATTTCTCTTATTCTCTCAGGAAGTGTCTGGAACAGCTTGTCGATATTTTTTGATATTTCTTTTGTATTTAATTTAAATTTTATATACATAATATATTTTATATCATTTTATAACATGCACAAATACCTAAAATTTTTTTCTTTACTTATTATATCTAGTTTTTCACCCCAGAAGACTGTAATCTTCTTAAACACAAATTTCATGTTTTTCTTCTACTAAGTGTCCAACACTCAGAGCAGTGCTGGGAATTCAATGAATATGTTTTTAAAATAATAAGTGAATTAAATAAGTCCTTAATAATTATTTTGCTCTAGGGATTTGGTGTGGATTCAGACTATAGTCCTAAAAACAACAGGCATATCCTTTTGTACATGAACTATTATGGAGAGCTTATGCTATTGGATTCTTTTTTAAAATAATAGCGAACCACTGTGGAAACCTAGAATTTCTCCTCACCTGAAAATATAGAGGGTTCTGCAGACTCTCTTTGAACTTGGACATCAACAACCAGAGGTCCTCACTGTATTCGGGCACAAGATTAAGAGATAATCCTTTAATGGTGAAGAATTGTCAATGTTCTGTATTCCAGGTACTTTTCCCTTGACTGACTTTCAATGTTTACCTTGTTTTCCTTTGGTCCCTAAAATATTTTGAATCTTTTTGTACTGCAGAAAAATGTTCTTAGATCAAACACATTCCTGTACATGTGAAACCATTGTACACATGACCTCTTGATGAGGTTATTTCAGTTAAGGTATGTCCCTCCTCTATCAAGATGAGTCTTAAACCTGAGTTGTATATACAAGAATGAAATTCAGGCAGAGAGATAGAAAGCCATAGGAAGTAAGCTGAAATCACCAAACTCATTAAGAGAAGAAAGAGACCAAGAAATGCTTCCATATGCCTTGTCGTGTGACAAGCTAAGGACGAAGGTTTACCAGCAGCCATCCCCAGAACACCACTATCTTGGGGGAAAAGCCTTGCCTTCAGGATTCCTGGATTTGGCCATTTTCCCAGACTCAAAACCATGAACTGAGAAATTCCCATTGTTTCACCCAACCGATTTCATGGTATTTGCTTAAGCAGCCTGGGAAAATAAAACAAACTTTGTAACCAGTGGAATGCTGCTTTTGCAAATACTAAAATGTGGAAATGGTTTTAGAATCAAGTAATGGGTAGAAGCTGGAAGAATTGCAAGTGGCATGATAGAAAAGGCTTAGACTGCTTTGAAGAGACCGTTGGGAGAAATGCGGATGGTAAAGATACTTCTACTGAGGCCTTAGAAGGAAATGATAAGTGTTTTATTGGAAGCTGTAGGAAATCAGATGTTTGTTTTACAGTGGCAGAGAACTTGGCAAATTTGGGTTCCGATATCATATGTAAGGCAGACCTTGAGAGTGGTGAACTTGGACATTTCGCTAAGGCAATTTACAAACTAAATGTGGAAAAAGCACCCTGATTTCTCCTTGCAGCTTATAGTAAAATATGAGAGGAATGGGATAAGCTGAGAACTGAATTTCTGGGCATTAAAAAAAAAAGGAAATTGATAGTTTGGAAAACTCTGAGCTTTGGGGAAGAGAGTTGAGATTAAAATGGACAGAAAAAGGACTGACTAAAGGAAAAAATCACTTCAAGGTCATAGCCATGGAAGCTGAGGTTAGGGTTGAAGACATGTGGTCTGGCCAAGAGAGCAGACCTACCCATTTATGTGGAAAGGGTGAATCTGCCCCAGTGCTCAGAGTAGAGTGGCCTTCTGCACTATTGTTCAGGAAGATAGCTGCCATCCCACTGTTCTGAATGGCTGGAACCTGTGCCCCTGGGCTTGTGGAGTCTGGCTTCCACCCCATTGTTGTTAGAGGGTTGAGCCTATTCCCTGGGGATTCAGTGAGTCTGGCCACCACCCCAGTGTTATCAGAGGGTGGAGCATTGACCCCAGGGTTTGGAGAGAACTTGGTTGCTACACAAGCACTTGGAAGGCATGAGGCTGCTGCTTCAGCTGTCCCAGAGATTAAAACTTTGTTCCACAGCTGAATCATAGACCTTGAAATCTAATGGAGCATGCCTTGCAGGGTTTCTGAATTTTTTGGGATCCATGACCCCTGTTTTCCTTCCCATTTCTCCCTATGGAAATGGAAACATTTATCCTATGCCTGTCCTTCCATTGTATACTGGAAGCACATAACCTGTTCTGTAGATTGCATGGGCCCACAGACAGGAATTGTGCCCCAGGACAAACCACACTCATAATCAATTTTATTAGACATTCTACTTCGCATTGCATCTGATATGACTTAAGCCTTTTGGAATATTGTGAATATTGTGAAATGAAAGTATTTTGCCCATAGAAAGATCATATCTTTTTTAAGTTTAGAGGTGATTTGAAGCTTTATGTACCCCAGAAAAACATGTACTTAAACATAATCTGTCCCTGTGGGTGTATACCCATTGTTAGTAGGGTCTTTTGATGAGGTTACTTCATTTAAGGTGTGTTCCACCTCATTAAGAATGGAACTGAATCCTAATACCAGAGTCCTTTATCAGAGAATAAAGTTCAGAGAAAAAACAAACAGAAGTATGAAGCTGCAGTTAGTGAAACCACAAGAGAATAAAGTGACCGGGAGATGCTGCCATGTGTCAAGCTAAGGACTGAAAGTCATCAGCAGCCACTCTCAGAAGCTCACAGTCTTGGGGAGAAAGCATTGCCTTTATGGTCCCTTATTGGACATTTTCCTGACATCAAAAATGTAGTAAATTTCTTTGTTTAACCAACCCATTCATGGTATTTGTTTAAGTATACTAGGAAACTAAAACTGTCACCTTCCCTAGATTTAATGGCAATACACTGTTAACTGCACAGAACTCAAAATTTCATTTATATTTTACCACCACCAGGAGATCAGGTCTGCAAATCAGATGTACTTTCCCAGCTGGAACAAAGAGAGGCCCTGTGGAGAGAAGGAAATGAATTTTTCCAAAGCCAGAATTCAGGTCAGCTCTAGAAAAGTGTGCTTCATGATAAGGAGGGTCCTGGTCATTGGGTCAGTAGATTCCTGAAAATATCTACTGCAGATTTCCTTAAGTGAATTATATTTTCTGAAATGTAGTTGTCAATATTGGGAAAATATTCCTAAGATGTGGTCATTATTCCATTTACTTATTATCTATTAAAGTATCTATGGCTTTGGGGAAGTGGATATTTGCGTACTGTTGGATGTAATATTCACTTAATAGACCTTTTCCTTGTCTTCCTTTTGGATGGTTTTTCCTCTCCTTACCTCCACAATATATTAGCTTTTTAATAATTTTTCTTGTATTTCAATTTTGAAAATATTTTCTAATTGTCAATGTTGTATACTGTTTTCTAATGCCTGGAGTATTCCTTAATTTGATAATTTATCTTTCCCAGATAAGTATCATATCTGAAACAAATATAGGGCCATGTGGGACTT
Source organism: Tolypeutes matacus (assembly GCA_026826555.1). Classification (NCBI taxonomy): domain Eukaryota; kingdom Metazoa; phylum Chordata; class Mammalia; order Cingulata; family Chlamyphoridae; genus Tolypeutes; species Tolypeutes matacus. The sequence continues at coordinate 337,015 of JAKSZT010000751.1, forward strand.
TTCAACTTTTAATTTCCCTAATGTTAATCTAGCAATTTTTTTTTCTTCAATTATTTCAGGTAAGTAAAGTGGTCTTAAAAACAAATACTCTCAATGCAACAATTCTGCAGGAAAGACACATCTACCTTCTTGTCATTGGTATGCTTCATGAGTGTGAATACTGGTTTAGATACAAGTATCCAAATAGATACTTGGAATGAATTAGGAATTCAGTATAGTCACTTAATTGTAAGTAAATTGGTTTTTAAGTCCTAATTCAGAAAAAGTCTGTGATAGCTTGAATTTAGGGAAGAATTAACTTGAACAGAAAACTATAACCTGGGTTTTTATTAAAAAATCATTGCATAAACATGGCTCATATGCCTAATCTTTGAAATAGTATAAAGTCTTCCAAAATTTATTAGATAGCTCTGCAGTTGAGATGCTACAAAAGAAAAGATCCCTGTGCATGAAGGAGAATAACTGGTATGGGAAAGATTTTAACTGGAGATTGTCACTGAATGATAAGTCTAGAATTCATATATATATGAATGGATTTTTATGAAATAAATGGCCTCTCATCTACTTCCCAGAAGCAGAAATATCATACTAAAAGAAAAAAATGGCATTATACGTCTTGAATTGCCAGAAGATTTTACTCACCTATCCAGAGTGACTGAGCATATGTCAACTTACAAGGGAAAGAAACCCTACTTCAGCAATGTATTTGGAAAAGGCTTCAGTGACCAGTCATATTTTAATCAACAAAAACTAATTCACCATAGAAGTAAAATCATATGGATGTCATCTGATTGGTAAATTGGTTATTCAAAGCTCTGACCTTACAGATTAAAATATAACTGACAAAGGGGAGAAAGCATATGAATGCCATCTATGTTGGAAAGCCTTCACTCAATATTCTCGCCCTCAGACAACATGAGGAATTCACACTGGGAGAAACCATATGCATGTCATCTATGTGGAAAACCCTTCAATAGAATCTATAGCCTTACTCAACATGAGAGAACACACACTGGAGAGAAACATTATGAATGTCATCTATGTTGGAAAGCCTTCTCTCAGTGTTCTGTCCTCAGACAACATGAGAGAATTCACACTGGAGAAAAACATTATCAATGTCATCTATATAGGCAAGCCTTCCCTTGGTCTTCTGTCTTGAGAGAACATGAGAGGACTCACACTGGTTGAGAAACCCTATGAATGTAATCTGTGTGGGAAAGCCTTACCTAGTTGTTCCACCCTGAGACAACATGAGAGGACTCACACTGGAGAGAAACCCTTTGAATGCCATCGATGTAGCAAAGTCTTCAATAGAATCTCTAACTTTAATCTACATGAGAGAACTTACACTGGAGAGAATCTTTATGAATGTCATCTCTGTGGGAATGCCTTCACCCATTATTGTAGCCTTAGATGACATGAGAGGAATCACTGGAGAGGAACCATATGAATGTGATCTATGTGACAAAGCCTTCCCTCATTCTGTCCTGAGAAAACATGAGAAAACACACTGGAGATATACTGTGAGAATAGCATCTGTTTGGGGAAGCCTTAGTTTATTTTTGTAACCTTAGACAACATGAGGAAACTGATACTGGAGAGAAACACTATGAATGTCATATATGTCAGGTTCTTAACTTTTTTGTTACACCTACCCCTTTACCAGTCATTTGAAATGAATACTATAATTTCTTTATTGCATACATTCATAAATGAAGGAAATGCTAGATTTCAGTAGGAAGTCAGAGAAAATAAAGATAATAAGTTGATTTTTTTTTCAATTCAAGCTCATAGACCCCCTGAAGTCAAGGAGTCCATGGAACCCTGGTTAACAACCCCTGATATATGTGAAAGGCTTTGGTCAATGTCCTGGCTTTATACTACATGAGGGAACATATACAGCAACATATGTGGGGCAAGTGAGAGCTCTCACTGTATACAATGTTTATTGGTGTCATGGGTGAAGGCATGTCTCCAATGATTCCTCATTCCTTAGCATTAATATTCTTATACTGTGGAAACAAGAACCCTAAAATCAATTTACAAAAATCTTCAGCGGATTTCATATGAGAAAATTCAATGGTCAATAAAGTCCCTTTTACAGACCCATTAGCTTACAATTCACCAACCAGTCAAGAGCTGTGAACAAGTCTTATTATTGGAATTATGTGGGTTAACAATATAGAATTACTAAGTGACACCTTAATATTGGATTTAGTAAAAACAAATATGAGTTGAAGTTAATTTGAGAAATCAGCACTTGCATATATGTAAGCAGCAGATCTTTTTTCTGAAAATCTAATATGTGGTTACACTTTAGGTTTTTTTTTTTTTTTTTTGCTGTTCTAAATACAAAGATTTGAATCAATCACAAAATAATATGAATGTTAAATCAAACATATAGAATAAAAAGTTATGACTCTTAACCATTATTTTAGTATTATAAGAAGTTCATGGCAAAAATAAAAACAGTCATGCATAAATAAACACTTTAGAAGTAGAGCCTATGGTACCTAAATACTCCTTTTAATATACCATTTAATATTGCCATCAAAATTTAGAAAGGAGTTAAAAATGAAACTATTTAAATAAAATAAAAGTAATTAGTAATAGAGAATAGTGAGTTCATTGGCTAGAGAATCCCCCAGTATCCAGAATCTGTCAGTGTGTCATGCCATGCATTAGTATTATTACAAAAAACACTTTAACAAATAAGGAAATAGAGATAACATCAAGCAATGACATGAAAGTACATTGAAGGCATAGGGAGGGTCCAATTTTCAGAGTGTCCAATTTTCAGTATGTCCAATATTCAGGAGGAAGGCACCTGCCTCATCTCCAATTTGGTGTTATGGCTCCTCTCTCTTAATACCATTGCAGCCCAGACCACAAGCCACCCTTGGAAAGTGCTTTGTAGAATGCATTCCAGTGGGGAAATAGAAAGGAGTTTGGTATATTAAGATTGGGGTTTTGCATTTGTAGCCTAAACAGGATACTCCGGGGTCCTCCACTCCCTCAAAGCTGAATATTCCCCAACATCTATTCCAGTGCCTTGTTTTCCTTACGTTGCAGTGTTCAGTGCCCAAATACGTTTAGGTGGAGTCACCACCCAATTAGTTGTTTTTCCAGATGGCCTTTATGTAGTTATTTAAGTTCTCCATTCCAGTGTCCTCTCACCCTATTGCTGTTGTGTGGGTGTGTTGCCTATTGTTGGCTCATTTGTGTTATAATGAGGTACTTACGTCTGCCTAGAGTTCATTCAGATATCTGAGCAATTTGAAGAAGTGTTTCTCTACAATCACCTTATGTATGAGAATTGCTGACATATCCAGAGTATATGTCTACAATTGTTTTATTCTAGGATAAAAATCATCTCCTTTTTAAATTAATTAATTAATTAATTATTTAAAAGATACTTAGACTACATAAAAATTACATAAGAAATGTCGGGGATTCCCACATGCCCCACTCCCTAGCCCTCCCACAATTTCCCACATTAACAAGATCCTTCATTAGTGTGGTACATTTGTTACAATTGCTGAACATATTTTGGAGCCTTGCCACCAAGTGTAGATTATAGTTTACATATAGTTTAAACTCTCTCCCACACAGTCATCTCTTTTAGCTTTGTGGTTTCCTCTATGAGCCAAGCCATACCATCATTAGCAATGATGTTGTAAACCACTATATTGTCTCTCTGCAGAGACCTGGATTTTATTTTGCCACTTAGGCACCTGTATCTAAGAGACTGATGAATGTGTGCACACACCCCTATTCCCCATCCACCCTAATGGAGATATAGGGTTTGTGATCCCTGTTGGAAATCCTTAGATCCATCCCTAAGCATTCTTTTTTTCTGTTTGTGAGGTCCTGGGAACAGGGATTGAACCCACAACATTGTATGTGGAAGCCAGCACTCACCCACTGAGCTATACTGCCTCCCCTGAGTTGTTTTTTTCACTTGTTTATCTGTTGCTATTTTGTTTTTAGGAGGTACTGGAGATCAAACCCGGGACCTCATACAAAGGAAGCAGGTGCTCAACGACTTGAGCTACATCTGCTCTCCCCTAAGCATTCTTTTTTAAAGGAGTATCAGGATACAGATGATGGGAGTAACCTTCCTGTCTGACTCATCAATCACAGTCAGAAGTGTCTTCCTCACTGCCGTGGTCTGTGCACAAAAAAGCCTTAGCAACCTGTATGTTGCTCTTTTCTAGGGTAAATCTGGGGCTTGTTGGGCAGCTCTGCAGAATTCTAAGCCTTTCCAGGTCTTAGAGCCCTCTTCCTCCTGCTCTTTTATGCCTTGTAATGGGGCTTTAATCTCTTACTTAAAGGGACCATTTTCTACCCCATAACTTTAGTAGTTTTTCTGTAGGGATCCCATTCATTTTGGGTTTCTCTCCCCTGCTTTGGTAAGAAAGCCACATTGCCCTCATAGATGAGGCAACCCTGCCCCCTCCTTTTTATTCCTTTGGTAGTTCTGTGTTCCCTTTATGGCCCTTTTGGCATGACCTCCAATTGCTGGGCTTCTCTCCTTCTGGACCACCTCAGTGAAAATGGCTGATGCTGTGCTTCTGATTCCAACCCAAATTGGAACATTGTTGATCCTTTCTACCACGTCACCCACTACTGTCACCAAGGACAACAGAAAGGATATGGGGCCTTCCCCTAGGCAAGCCTTTGTTTCATCAATGCCTCCAATGCTGCCCAAGACAGAACAGTCTCATCATCATTCTGACCATGAGTGGGATGATGTAGTCCAGTGTCTTTCCTTTACCTAAAGGGCATTTCTGGCCCCATGAACAGTCTTTGCAGGGGAAGTTACTTCTCAGGAAGTCCACCACAATTGGGATATCACTGTCATGCTCCATCCCACAAGACTGAGTGGCATGGGTTTGCCTCCATCCCTCTCCTGTTCGTTGTCCTGCTCTGTGCAGGCATAATACACAGCATTTCTCTCTTCAATTTCAGCTGTTCTGTCTTCTGTATCACTTATTCTTCCATCATTTCAAGTCTCTGTTGTATGTCTCTAATGTGGTTTTGATCTCAACTATCATGCCTTTCATTCCCAGGAGCACTGTTACTTTTCTAATCAGGATTTCAAATTCTTCTTGGTCCTCACGCAGTGACTTCTTGATGACCTTCACCCCTTTGGCCATGTTGTTTTTCATCTCATTAATTTGTTTTGGATATTTGTATGCATCTTGTTGATTAGTTTCTCAGATCCTGCATCTCTGCTGGGGTTTTGATATATTCCTTTTCTTGGGTCATTTCTTCCATTTTCTTAGTATGGCTTGTAATTTTTTGTTGATGTCTTGGTATCTTATTAGGATGGTGAGTTTACTTAGAAGCTCAATTTCTCACTTTTTTGTAGGGACTTAATTGTGAGTTTTCATATATTTCTGCTGCTCTTTGATTCTTTGTTCTACCTGTTCTGGGTCTTTAGGATTGTCCCGGTTATTTGCTCACATATGGGCACTGAACCCACTAACTGGTTGCAGACTGACTTCCTAGGGTTTTAGGAGCGAGGCTGTAAACACTAGAAAAAGCTTTTCTTACTTTTTACTTTTAATTTCCTCATGACTACTTCCTTGTTCTGCCAGCAAATGGTAGCTTTGACAGCCCTCTCAGTTCAATGCCTAGTCAGTTTGTTTGCTGAATCATGGACCTGATTAATGTGATAGAGGATCCTGCCTGTAGACTAAAAGCCTCATAATTCAAGCTTTCCTATAGGCAGTTCTCAAACTATTGTTGGAAGCCCCCTCCCTTTTCCCAGGTAGAAAATAATTCCACTTTCCTTTTCTTCCTCAACAATCAGTCCTGGTCAGTAGAGAGGGAATTTGAGAGGGTCAGATCTCTTTAGTTCTGTATCTCTTTGGTCCTGAGCCAGCTCCAAATGCCAACAATGGTGTGGCCCCTCCCACTTTTGAAGGGATCCTGGGACACAGCAGACAAAATTTTTGGATCAAAAGCTGAGACAATTTTAGGCTGTGTCTGTCTCTCTCTACTTTCCTGGAAAGATGGTTCTCTGGGGGTTGTGGAAGCTAATACTGAACCTGTCTGTGCATTTGTTTCTTCAAATAATAAGGAATAGAATGAGATCACTCTCTTTAAATGTCCTATTGTTTAAAAAAGAGATAAGGGACAGTGCTTTTTAAACAATTGAAATTCAATATATGAAACTATTTACAGCAGAGAGTCTGTGATTGGAGGAAGGCCTAAGCCCTGAGCCCCCACCTCCACAGCAACCCTTATATTGGTTGGCCTCTGGAGAAGGCTTTCTGATGCTCAATGGATTTTCTCTCTTTGGCCATGTTTTGTTATTTTCCAAACCATACATTCATGTTAGCATGGTGACTACAAATAAAATGAGTCAAATAATATTTATTCTTCATATTTTATCTAAAATAACTCTACCTTGGTCTAATATTACAAATTACAGGGAAGCAGTAGTGGCTCAAGCAATTAGGCTCCCATCTACCATATAGGAGGTCCAGGGTTCAATTCTCAGGGCCTCCCTGGTGAAGACAAGCTGGTAAGTGAAGAGCTCCCCACACGGCTTGCTGGCCCATGCAGAGTGCTGGCCCATGCAGGAGTGCTGGCCTGCATGGAGAGCTGGTACAGCAAAATGATACAACAGAAAGAGACACAAAGAAGAGACAACAAGAAACACAGCAGACCAGGGAGCTGAGGGACACAAGAGATTGAGCACCTCTCTCCCATTCCAGAAGGTCCCAGGATCAGTTCCCAATGCTGCCTAAAGACAAGACAAGGAGACACAGAAGAACATACAGTGAATGGGCACAGAGAACAGACAAGGTGGGGGGGAGAAATAAATAAATAAATAAATAAATAAATAAATAAATAAATAATAAATAAATAAAATCTTTTTAAAAATAAAAAAATTTTAAAATTTACATAAGAAGTTACATACCTAGCAAAGTTGGCAAAAATCTTTACATCTTTATATATATTCTAAATGCTGTCCTGGTTCTAGTTCACACTCATTATTTGCTTATGTTCCTGAAGTACCTTAACCCTATGCCCAAGTTTGGTATTCTTCTTTTTTTGATAATGAAATAAGTATTTTTTTCAAAAATAGGGAGGCATGTGACACACCATTCAGAAGAGTATTTCTAATAAAACTGTAGGTTTAACCACTGTGCTTTGATTTTATGTGATGACTAATTGGATAGACTATTCATTTCATGTACCTTCTAATTGATATACAATTTATGAATCTTCATGTTTTCTAAAGGCAAGGTATGTGTTTTGAGAGAAAATAGCAGAGTAATACTGATTATCAAGATTCTTTAGTGTTCTATAAAGTTGGATGGGGACCAACCTAATTCTTAGATTATATCCCTAATAAAATTCTCTTTCATTACAATGGGAAAACAATATTTGAGTGTGTTGAGAAATCTGGAAAAATATCACTAGTTATCAAGTTGATATCATCAGGATTAGGGTCACTGGATTCTGTGCCCCTCTTGAGTGATTGCACTGAGGAGAGGACAGCATCAGACTGGGGTGTTCCTGTTGGAACACAGGCTTGAGTCTACTCAGGAGGCAGTGGGCAGACCTGGGATGGGGTCAGCAGTGCTTACCAAATCTGTCAAGGCTGTGAGGGAATGTCTCAGAAACAGATCTAATTTTGACCATAGACTGAAATGAACAAAGAAATATTTTCACATTGTAGGAATAGTTGGTAAATTTGAAGAGGACCTGTGGATTTCTGTGGTTACCTAGGTGAGTGTTCCTGTTCTGAGGAAAGAAACATTGGAGTATTTTGTGTTAAGGGGTGAATGTGAAATTATTACCAGTGGGGAATCTCAGTGAGGGGATCAGGAGTTATTTATACTTTTATTGCAATTTATAAGTAAGAGCTATAAGTTCTATATTTATTTCAAAATAATGTTTTTATAATTACCATGTCAAAACCATGCCACTAAGGGGAGAGAAGATTAAACACCATTACAGAGACTAAAATATATATGTCCATGTCAGCCTAACTTGAGAAACTACCCCTGTCTTAAGAGTTTGAATTTAATTAGGGAGGTAGTGTGTGAATATTTTACTAATGGCCACTTATGATTTTAGTGTAATGTTATGAATGATTTTGGGATGTTGTGGAAACAGCACTTTGTTTGGATTCCATTTTGGTACATGAGCTCCTTCTTCTATTGGGTAGTCTGAAGAGTGACTGTCTTTTAACCAAGGCTGAATGCTGCAGAAAAGGCATTTATTTGTGTTGCTGATGCCTCTAAGCTAGCTGCATGACCCCCATTCTCTTGGTTTCATTTCTCTCTCCATTTCTTCCAAAGGCTGCTCAGGTATTACCTCTGATTTCTGACTTTGGCCACACTAAATTGAGACTATTCTGTGCATGTGTGATTCAGGTTTCAGGCAAGGAGATGCTTGGACAGAGCCTGGTGACCCCTCACTGAACCAGATCCTCCAAGTGCCTACTGGAGGATTTGGTGTTTGAGGGCAGAAGGCATTAACTTTTCATAACTGCCATTTACCAGCTGACAATATGCTTGAGGGTTATCAGATGCTGGCATTTCCCCCTATATGTCAAGGAAACAGAATCTTGTGTGTGGCCCTGTAAAGGGAACTTATTTGGAGCATCCTTCAGTACTGGCTTAGAAAAGGGTGTGGGTTGGTCACAGGGTGAACATGTGCCCTCTCCTGGCCCATGGCAGAGGGGGAATGTGGAGAATGGGGGGAGGGAGCCCTGAGACTAAATGACTCCATGATGGGGTCTAAGGTCCTTAAGAAAAGGGAAGGGCAGGCAGGTAGAAGGGTATGGATGAGATGAAGATAAGCAGAGCAAACCAGGCCCACCAGGGAAGCTAGTATAGGCAAACTGATCCAAGATGATGGAGGAGAAAGGAGAGGGTAGTAGCACTATACAGAGGGGAAGGGCATGAGTGCCTAGGAACCAAAAGGAGGCAGAGGAGTGAGTAGAGGGTCTGGGATAGGCTCACCTGGTGACTGGGGACAGGGAGTTACTAGAAGGCACATAGGGAAGGGAGCACTGAGCAAGGATGGAGAACTGAAGGGTGGAAAAGGGCAGTGGCATCTCCTGAGAGATGAGACATCAGGAAATGTGATGAGACCCACATAGATCATGATGTAAACTGACACAGCTGAGGGGAGGAATAAAGAGTTGGTAAAATGAGGAGAAAAGCATTGTAGGGAGCATTGAAGCATGGAGTGGAGAGACAAGTTGCACTTCAGGAAGGTGAAAGGTCTAAGGGTCTTCCTAAGTGGCATGAGCCTGTGAGAGGTGAGAACTGGGGTGACCTAAGGCATAGGGACCTGGGGGCAATTTGGGGAAAGGGGGAAGGCAAATAGATCACCAGTGAGGATATGGGGCTTCTCTGTATCTTTGTGGTTGGGGAGGGATTCAGAGGCTGATCATAGAACTTGGAGAGGTCAGCAGCTGAGGGGGAGATGAGGTGAGGCAGGAGTAGAAAGGTGAGAGGGCCTGGGAGGACAAGGCAGTTAAAAGGGGAATAGGGAGGTGAATGAAGTGTAGTGAATGGGGCTCTAGAGATGGGGACAAGAATACAGAGGAGGGAACCCACAGGAGGTGAACTGGGCAGAGGAGGAGCAGGGTCCTGGGGCAGGAGCAGACCTTGTGGGATGGGTCTAAGGCAAGAGATTGGGATGAGGGCAGAGGGACTGGGTAAGCTTTCCTGGGAAGGATGGGTAAATGAGAGAAACTGGTGGCTAAGAGAACTAACCAAGCTGTCCAAGGTGAACTGAGGCAAGTGTTACAGAAGGTGCAAGGAGAGAGTGGTCAGGGCCAGCAGGGTGGGGGACATGGGAGGCCATGTTTGACTGGGGAAAACTCAATGCACAAGAACTGGGACCAGGTTTGTGGATATGAATGGAGCCAAGAGAGAAAAACTGAGTTCAGGACAGAGAAGAGAAACCAACTGAATGAAAGTAAACATAACATTCATAAATTATTAAAAACATTTTATTTCTCTTTGAATTTATGTAAAGATATTTATGGAACAGTGTGATGGTTAGGCTAATGTGTCAACTCGGCCAAGTAGTTGTGTCCAGGTGTTTGTTCCAGCAAGCACTGGGCTAATTGTAATACAAGAGCATTTATGGACTTCAATCACCAGTGAGTTTACTGCGTGGATGGCTGATTACATCTGCATCAATCAGGGAGATTACATTATCAATGGGTGGTGCTTTTACCCAATCAGTTGAATGACTTAAAAGTGGAAGTGATTTCAACATTCAGGGAGAATTTCCCAGCTCGTCGTTGGACAGGCAACTTCTCCCAGAGACTCATCAATGACCTTTCATCGGGCTTTCATTGGAGCCCCTGGTTTGCAGCTTGCCTGAGGAACCTGGACTTGTGAGTCCCCACGGTCGCGTGAGAGACTCTTTTAGAGTTCCATATTATTCACAGATATCTCCTGCTGATTCTGTTTCCCGAGAGAACCCTGACTAATACAGCTGGTACCGGGAGTGGTTCTTGAGGAACAGAGTCTTAAACATGGGATGTCTGAGGTGGTTCTGGGAGTTTTGTAATTGGCTATCCACTCTAATTGGACTCAGGGGTACTAATGACTCCCTTTCCAATAATGAAGAGGTTGCTAACAGTCCATGGCGTGAGCTGGCAATAGAGATACGCAAAATAGCATCATTGGATTCCCCTACTTCCATGCTTATAAGAAGCAAGGATCTGGGTGAGAGTGTTTTCAACACTTTAACAGAATTTTGTGGAGTAAAAAAATATAATGATGTTGGCTGGCTCCTCCTAGATACTCTGGATATAGTTACAAAAGAAAGGGATGAGCTAAAGTCTTCAATTTTGAAACTTAAATGCCGTGTGAATGATATGAAAGTTTCTACGTGTGCCTTGAAAGAAAATCTTGTCTCCTGTAGCCACAGACTTGAGATATCTGAGAATCAAACGCAGTCTCTCATTGTACGAGTAGCAGAATTACAGAGGAAACTAAAATCTCAACCTTGCAGGGTTTCTGCAATTAAAGTGAGGGCATTGATTGGAAAGAAGTGGAACCCCGAGGATTGGGACGGA
>JAKSZT010000751.1:348095-371970 GCA_026826555.1 Tolypeutes matacus
AGGGAGAATTTCCCAGCTCGTCGTTGGACAGGCAACTTCTCCCAGAGTCTCATCAACGACCTTTCATCGGGCTTTCATCGGAGCCCCTGGTTTGCAGCTTGCCTGAGGAACTTGGACTTGTGAGTCCCCATGGTCGCGTGAGAGACTCTTTTAGAGTTCCATATTATTCACAGATATCTCCTGCTGATTCTGTTTCCTGAGAGAACCCTGACTAATACATACAGTGCATACAATTAAGTGATGTTTCGACTTATATTCTTTAATACTAATCTTCCCATTAGATAAGAGTTTATTTTTTTAAAGATTTATTTACCTTTCCCTCCACCCCTTGTTGTTTTGTGCTCCATCTGCTCTCTGTGATTTGCTTGTTCTGTGCTTGTCTTCTTTTGGGGGAGGCACCAGGAATTGAATCTGGGACCTCCCTTGTGGGAGGGAGGAACTCAGTGGCTTGAGAAACCTCTGCTCCTGCTTGTTGTGCCTATCATTGTGTTTTCTCATTGGGTCTCTTCATTGTATCATCTTGTTCCATCAGTTCACCAAGCCAGCCCATTGCATCAGCTCTCTTTTTCCTCTTCTTTAGCAGGCACTGGGAACCAAACACAGGACCTCCTCTGAGGGAAGCAGGCACCCAACTGCCTGAGCCACATCCACTTCCTTGATACTCATTTTTAGCAAATGTGCACAAAAGTATTGCTACCATTTTCAGTGAGCCTTATTTTGCTATAAAAAATATGATTTATAAAATGACATTATCCCTCCCAACAATATATTAAAAGTTTATAAGCTATTTGTCATTAAGATTACATATAAAAGGACAGATTACCAACTTTAACAGTTAAATAGATTTAACAGGTTATGACATAAATGTTTTAGCCAAAAATTTATAAAATAGACATAAATTATTGTAAAAACCATAAATGTGACTTAAGCTCTTTATGATTCAGATGATTCAGATCAATGAATCTAAATATTTTTACTTCAATATAACTAGAGTTTAAAGAATATTCAGTTCTAAAAATAACAGTATATGTGCATGAAGCTTTTAGTTTAGTGGGGAGTAGACAGAAATAAGAGCCCCCAATATGCCTAGGCCTTAATCCCCAGCACCTGTGAACACAGTACCTTAAATGGCAAAAGGAAGTTTGTAGATATGATTAAAGGCACAGACTGTGAGATGCAGAGATTTACTTGGGTAATCTGAATTTTTTCTGTAGACCAAATAGAATCACATGAGTTCTTAAAGCTCAGAACCCTTCCTAGCTGAGAAATGAGACAAGAGAAGGAATAGAGAGTTGAAGAGTGAGATGGGCTTGACACAGTTGCTGGCTTTGAAGATTCAGGAAGTTTCCATGAACCAGGGAATATGGGTGATCTTTAGAAGCTGAGCATGGCCCTTAGGTGACATCCAGCAAAGAAGTGTGTCTCAGTCCAGAAGTCACAAGGAATTGAATTCTGCCAACAACCTGAATGGGCTTAAATATGAAGGAGATTACATGGCCTTGCATTTCTAACCAAATTTCTTATAGTGGCTAAATAATAATTCATTTAAACATCAGTTGAAAGGGGTTATAGGAATTAACATCAGCCTGAAAGAATAGTTATAATTTACCTATCTTTAATAAGATTTGTCCCTCATAAATTCTCATTCTCTGCATCTAATCCAAAAGAAAAACATCAATCAGCAGAAAGAGAATGAATTTGTTACCGGTTCAGATTATATAGAATAGGGTTTTTTAACAATGGGTCCATGAGCTTGAATTTAAATTAAAAAAAACATTATTCTTCTGGGGACATGATGCAGGTGTGATATAGTTATTAAATAATACACAGTATAGTGTGGACTTAGTAAGGGGTCTGTGGTTTACACCTGACTAGCAAAGGGGTCCATGGAACAAAAATGTTTAAGAATCTCTGATAGCGCAAATATTCTCTCTGTCTTGATTTTGTGATAATCAGGGTAGGCTAAACATTCGCCATATTAAAAACAATTCATGTGTCCCCAGAACTAGTTTTCTCCCTAGGTCTGGTTTTTAGAATGCTGGTGATAAACTAAGCCTGATTTATTATATGACCATCATGTATGGGAAAAGACTCTAAATTTGGGTATTTGTGGTCAACCTTAAGAGATATAGCAGGGGATGTATGTGGCTCAGGTGGTTGGGCATCTTATGGAGGAATCCAGGTTTGATCCACAGGACCTCCCAGCAAAAATAAAAAATGAAAAACATAGAATGTGTTTGGGCCACCAGGCCCTGTATGCTGGTGAGTCGCCAGACCCCACAAACAGGTGAGCCACCAGGCCCCGTGTGCTGGTGAGACACCAGGCCCTTTGACCGATGAGCCATCAGGCCAGTGAGCCACCATGTCCCATGCATGGGTGAGTCACCAGGCCCCACATGCGGGTAAGCTGCCAGGTCCCAGTTGAGCTGCCAGGCCCCACAACTGGGTGAGCCACCAGGCTCTGGGTGAGCCACCAATCTCCATGCATGGGTAAGCCACCAGGCCCCATATGAGTGCCAGGCCCCATGCACGTGTAAGCTGCCAGGCCCCATGCATAGGTGAGCTACCAGACCCCGGGTGAGTGGCCAGGCCCTGTGATTGGGTGAGCCACCAGGCCCCATGAGCCAAGCAGCAAGATGATGATGTAACAGGAGAGTGACACAAGGGAGAACCTAGATGAGATGCACCAGAAAACTAGGAACTAAGGTGGCACAGGTGGTAGGACACCTCTCCCACATCAGAGGTTCTGAGGATTGAATCCCAGTGAAGACAGAAGGATAAGAGAGGCAGGAAATGGACACAGTGAGTTGCCCAGCAAATTGACACAGAAACAGTAAAAATGGGGGTGGGGTGTAAAAATGGATAAAAGTAAATAAATAAATAAATAAATCCTTAAAAAATGTATAGGGGAGGAAGATACAGACTAGTTAATAGTAATACTTCGATGATGCTCATTCATGATTTGTTAACAAATGTTTCACAACAATGCAGGTTGTTTGGGGGGTTGACGTGTGGGAGCCCTGTATGATGTTATGCATGTTTGTTTTGTAAGTTCACTGTGTTTACTGAACACTTATAGTTTATGTATGTTTATGTATGAATGATATACTTCAATAAATTTTTTTTAAAGAATCTCTGATATAGAAAGTAAAAGATAATGTGGAAAGGAATAGTCTGCGTGAGGACTGTGACCCACCAATAAACCCTGTGCTTAGGAGTAGATGTGGTAGCCTGGCGCCTGGGAGGGGATGATAAATATGAGCTCACTTCTTTCTCAGGAGGACCTTCACTAGTAGATGGCAGCTTGCTGAAACTTTCATTCCCTCTTTGCCCAGAGCATTCTGTTAACATTCACTGGAGACTGCTTGGCCAAGTATATGCATCATTTTATAGCACCTGGTTGACCCCTGGGGTTACATCAGTTCCTCATGGGGAGGGAGCTAGGTCCTTTGCCTACTGTACACGAGAGGAGTGTGAGAGCACCATCTCCCTGCATCAGCTGTGGAGAGGGACTCACTAACCATAGGGGACCAAATCCCACTAATGAGGCAGAACTTGCTTTGTTTCTTCTCTTTGGGAGTAACTGTTGCTCTATCCAGTGTCTGTGTAAGTAGTGTGTTTTCTTGGTGACCCAAACACCTGCACTGACTCTTTGCTATATTCCATGTGAGGAGAATCCTTCCATATAAGTGTTAATAGGTATCTTGCACCAACAGTTTGTGTGCCACAAGGCCATCCATATCATGGTGGAAGCATAAGGATTCATCAGTACAATCATCCCAGGGAGGTGCCAGCTCCCTAGGGTGTAATAGGTGTAAACATTCTCCTGTCAAAAGTGACAAAATGGTGTGGGGATGGGGACAGAGATATAGGAGGTAAATCCGAGGAAGAGTAGGGAAACTATACCCTGGTTTCTGGCCATTTGCACACTCCCATGCCACCTGCTACACTGCATCACAAGAGTTTCAAATGACTGCCAAGGGGAGTTAGGGAGACTGTACAGGGAGCTCCACCAAGACAGGGCTGTTTTCAGGTCAAAAGTTAAGCTTAACCCGGAACCACCCTATCATTCATTAAAATGGAACTTTCAAAATGAGATAGTTTCCTCCAAGTGAAATACATGAATTAAAAGACAGATATGGGGAAAAGACAGGGAAGTTTCACAGACTTGGTTAATACATCTGTTCAAGGAAGGGGCATTACAGACTCAGATGTCTTCTGAGGAAGCTAACCATTGAACCCCTGGCTGCAATGTGTTTTTTTTTTTTTTTTAACAAATCAGTTTTATTGATACATATTAGTAAAGTGTACATTTCATCCAAAGTGCACAATCAATGGTATTTTCTATAATTACATGTTTGTTCATTCATCACTTCAATCATTATGACAGCATTTTCATTATTTCAATAATAATAATAAACAAAAACCAGACAAATAAACAAAATCATTCACTTCTCATCCTCTCTATGGTTCCCCTACTGTACATGGTTGCTATTTCTGGCTATTCTTGCATATTTATTTATTAATTTATTTAGCATTTTACTTACAGTCACATACTATATGATCTATCCAAAGTGTAGAATCAATGGCTTTTAGTATAATCAACATGTTGTGCATTCCTCAACAGAACAAATTTTAGAACAATTTCATTACTCCAGAAAGAAAAACTCCCTAGCAGGCCTTCCCCAGCCATACATAACTAATCTAATTTCATCTTCATAAATTGATTTATATTTATATTTTATATAAATGGAATCATAAAATTTATATTTCTATTTTCAGGTGACCCATATTCAAGTTATTAAGTCCATGAGATTACATAATTTAGTTCAATGTAATGCATTCATACACTATTTGTCTTTTTGTGTCTGGCTTGCTTCAGTTAATCTAAAACATGTTCACCCATGTTGTCATATGCTTTATGACTTCATTTCATCTTACAGCTGCATAATATACCATTGTGTGAATACACTACAGTGGGTTTATCCACTCATCATGTGATGAACACCTGGGTTGTTTCCAACTTTTGGCAATCATGAATAACATGGATATGAACATGGGTGTGTAGATGTCTGTTCATGTGACTGCTTTCTTTCTTCAGAGAATATACCTAGTAATTGTACTGCCAGGTCACATGGCAAGTTTAAATTCAAGTTCTTTAGAACTCCCAAATATTTCTCCACAGTGGCTGTACCATTCTACATTCCCACCAACAGTGAATAAGTGTTCCTATCTCTCCACATCCTCTCTAACACTTGTAGATATCTGACTTTTTAATAGTGGCCAGTTTAATATAAGTGAAATGATACCTCATTGTAGTTTTGATTTGCATGCCAATAATCATTAGTGATATTGAACATTTCATTCATGTGTCCTTTCACCATTTAATTTCTTCTTTGAACAACTGTCTTTTCAAATCTACAACCCATTTTTAAATCAGGTAGTTTGTCTTTTTATTGTAGTGCTGTATATCTTTATATATCATGGATATTAAACCTTTATTGATATATGATTGCTAAATATTTTCTCCCAATGAATGGCTGACTTTTCACTCCTTTGACAAAGTCTTTCATGGTGCAAAAGTATTTAATTTTGAGGAGGTCCCATTTATCTATCTGTTGAATTAAGAATCAAAGAATGGCAGTAATACACAGCCTCCTACCACTAAATCCCTACAAAAGAGAGAGAAATTTAGCATGTGAGTAAACTCACAACTAATTAGAATCTGGAAGTTAGGTTTATAGGAAACAGAAAGGGAGAAGAAGGCTGTGAGTCAATGCCTGTATGGGCAAAATCTATGATAAGGTAAAGGGTGTAGTTGTGCAGTTGAGGGCATAACCATGGTGCTGGGTGGTGCTGGTCTGTGAGAAGGTTAGGGTGGGGAGGGTGGGTTGGACTGCCCATTGAACTGGGGGGAGGGTTGGGGGAGGGAGCAGTGGAACTGTGGGGTTTTCCAGGCATGTGGTTGAAACTACAATGTTGAGAATGTTTTTTTGGCAAATATAGCATAGGTTACTGGTTTAAGGTGTTGGATGTGGGGGGAATGTGGGACACGGTACACCTGGGGTAGGCTTCTAGGGAGTGTGTAGCATTTATCTTGTCATAGTGTGTTGTATCAGTAGGTGGAAACCCACATAATGAATAGGAAGGTCTTGGACTCCCATTCTGGGCAGGCCTGCTATGATTGCAAACAGAGGGTTGGGAGTCTCTTGAGAGCATAGGCAGTGCCTAATAGGGGAGGACATGCCATTATGTCAAGTCCTTAATGTTATTGCAAGTAACTATGAATATGGTCCTTCAATGAGTTAATCTTGGGTCCCAAGAGGAAAGGGAGGGAGGAATAAAATAGAGGGAACACGGGACATTTTTGGGGTGATGGAATTGTTCTTCATGATCTTACAATGATGGATACAGACCATGTCAAACTTCATCAAAATCTATACAAGTATATGATCCAAAATGTAAACCATAATGTAAATCATCAATCATGGTTAGTAGCAATGTTTCATATATATACATCAATTGTAACAAATGCACCATCCACACATAAAATAATATTAATAGCAGAAAGGGGAAAGGGGGAAGGATGTTGGGTATATGGGAATCACCTATATTCTGTACATGACTCTTCTGTAACCTAAATCTTTGAAGACAAAATGAAAAAAATAAGGCAATGGGTAAATCAAAAGAAGAAAATATCACTGTATATACAAAACAACAAATCTTACAGTGATGAAAGACATAAAGACAAAAAATTTTTTATTTTATATTTTTTATTGTTTAAAACAAAAAAAAATGTTTTCTATTCATTATTTATTAAACTCATCATTATGTCATTTTGCTATTAATTGTATTTGGTTATTTTGTCAGCTTCCATTTTGAAGAAGTTTTGGATCACAAAAGATTTACAGCTGTGGCAGCGGAGGATCATGATGTAGGGTGTCAGAGTTGGGGGATGCATGAGAGGAGGTTCAACTGGGGCATACCTATAAGGCATATGAACGTGATCAAGTTTTCATGGGGCATTGTCACAGTAGGTGGAGATTCACACTATAACCAAAGGAATATCAAATTCCCATCCTGGGTAGTTCTGCCACTTTCTCTAATGAGACATCAAGAATCTCCTGAGCATAGGGACAGTGACTAGTGAAGGAGAATCTGCCATTGACAGGCCCTTGATAGTGATGACTATACTTACACACTTTTACTTTTGAAATTGCAACCGCCTAGTATTATAGGGTGAATAAGAATTACCTTCTAAGAGCCTCCTTGTTGCTCAAATGTGCCTCTCTCTAAGCCAAACTCTGCATATAAATGCATCACCTTCCCCACAGCATGGAACATGACTCCCAGGGATAAGCATCCCTGGCACCAAGGGATTACTACCAAGTACCAACTAGCAATGCAACTGGAAAAAGACCTTGATCAAAAGGGGGAAAGGGTAAAGACAAATGACTTTATATGTCTAAGAAACTTCAAAGTGAGTTGGGAGGTCATTCCAGAGTTTCTGCTTGTGCACATCTCAGCAGGAACTCATTGACTGAAAAAGTAAATATTGCCTCAAATAGCAGGGCTCTTGAGGGCTCTGGAGACATCCAGACACTATAGTCAGGGCAGAGTGCTCAGGAGTTTGGCACCCCACCAGTGGGCCATACATTGGAATTTATGCTCCCCATTGTGACAGAGTTGGATTCAGTTGTGGTTTCCCTACAAATGGCTCTTCTGTCCCTTCTATTTGAACCTATACTTAGTACTATACTTGATAGGTGTATGTCCAAGAGACTTAACTCTTTGGGCTCTACAAGTACCAGTGGAGCCCTGAATCTCAAAAGATTTGCAAAACCTATTCTCCAGTTCATTGGACTTATCCAGGACAGGTAACAAGGAGATGATGATTGACAATGACATCTCAAGGACCAAAGAGAATCTGTAACTATGAGCAATATATTTCCATCCATCTGCTTCTTGGGATCTAAGCACCCTTTCTTCACCATCCTAGAATCCTCAGGATTGGGGAATGAGCAATGGACTTAATGTCTACTATAGACTTATGGTGATACTAGCTATGGAAGAACTTTTATCATTGAAGTGGAGGCAATGCCACTCTAGGCTCTGAGGGGAGGGAGGGAAAAACAGGTATAATTTGGGGGGCATTTTGGGGATGTGGGAATTGTCCTGAATGAGATTGCAATAACAGATACAAGTCTTTGTATAACTCATAATAACACTCAACAATGTGCAGTAGGGAGTGTAAACTGCTATGCAAACTATAATCCCTGCTTAATGGCAATGCCCCAAGATGTGTTCATCAATTTTGGCAAATGAGCCACACTAATGAACAATGTTGTTGATGTGGGAAAATATGGGAGATATAGGGAGCAGGGCATAAGGGATCCCCTATGTTTTTTTTTTTAATTTATTTATTTTTATTGTAAATTAATTAAAATCAAAACTTTCACATTACATACCAATATTTGTAAAATGATATATAAATATATATGCATATATGTGCATTTGCTTACAAAAATGTTATTTATATATATATTTTTAAAGAGGTGCTTAGATTACCTAAAATATATATGGAACCTACCGGGATTCCCATGTTCCCCACCTCCCATAACTCCCACCACATCCCACACAAACTACTCCCACAAGTGTGGCCCATCACCCTCAATGGACTTCCACATCCTGGGGCCTTGCAATCAACTATAGACCACAGTTCACATTGTAGACCACACTCTCTCCCACACAGTTCTGAATGGTGTGTGCTGATTTAAAATGGCCTATATCCATTGCCACAACAGCACTCAGGACAACCTCCAAATCCTGAAAAAGCCCCTGTATTTCAACTGCACATCCCCTCCGTGCCCCGAAAGTGTCCAGTGGCCACTGACTCCACCTCACTGTTATAATTTCTTCCATTGCTAGAATCACCATATGTGTACAACAGAATACCATCAAGTCCACTCTAGTCCATAGTTTTTCCCCCAATCCTGAGGGGACTGGGATCGTGATGTCCACTCCACCTCCAAGTGAGAGAGGGCTTATATCCCATGGATATGGTGGGTGGGATGATCCTGCCTGCAGATGCAGGCCTTCTCCATTCCCTGGGCTGGCCGTTGCCCATCGTTGTCTCCTCACCAGGGGACTTGGATGAGTCCATTGAGCTGTAGGGTAGGAGTTGCAGCTCCACCAAATTCCACGCACACCTGGCATATAGGTAGGCCAGAGACTCCAGTCTCTGGAAGTATACCTAAAAACTCCAGCATCACATATAGGTTTGAATAGAAGGGACTGATGAACCATGTGCAGGGAGGACTTATTTGAGTCTAATTCAGTCACTCTCAGGAGCACAGATTCTAAAATAGAGCCCACTGATAAGGCATCAGTCTCTGGAGCTTTCCCCCCTTATATAGGACCTGGGTGTCTCCAGAGCTCTCAAGAGCACCTCTGTGTGGGGTGATATGCACTTTGATGTTCTATGAGCTCCTACTGAGGTGTGCATAAGCGTTACCTCTGGGATGACCTCCTGACTCTCTTTAAAGTCTCTTAGCCACTTGAATTCATTTGCCTTTACCTTTTCACCCTTTTATTCAAGGTCTTTTTCCAGTTGTGTTGCCTGTTGGCACTGGGTGTTAATCCCTCATTGCCAGGGAGGCTCATCCCTGGGAGTCATGTCCCACATTTGGGAGAAGGTAATGCATTCATATGCTGAGTTTCCCTTGGAGAGAGGCCACATTTGAGCAACAAGGAGGCTCTCAGGTGGCAACCCTTAGGCACCCCATAACAGTAAGCTAAGTTTCAGTTACAAGAGCAAAGACTCATAAGGGTAGTCATCAATAAAAAGAACTCATCAGTGGGTCATCCTCTTCTGACAAACACTGTCCCTGCACTAAGAGGACTGTTGCTGCTCCCTTGGAGACTGTGGCAGAGCTCTCCAAGCTAGGAATTCAAATTCCCTCATTTATTGTGTGATTGTCCACACACCATGACCATGCCCCATCTTTTGATCTTTTGAACAATTTTGTATAACTTTCATGTATATTCGGATGAACTAAGTCCCATGAAACTGCCCTCCCAGACACCCCCCACCAATAATCCCCTGCAGTACACATTGTAACCCTTCTGTGATCCAAATCTTCCATGAACATGTAGTCCATAAAATAATCAAATACACTTAACAGGAAAAAGAAACAACAATGATAAGCTTACATGCAAGAGATAAACATAAGAAAACTCAGAAAAAACAACAATAACAACAAAAAAACAATCAAACAAAAAACGAAACAAAACAAAATATAAATAGTGGATTGGAACATTCAAAAAAATGGGGAAAAAAGCCAAAGAAATGCCTTTAATGAAAAAAAGAATATATATATTCTTTTTTTCATTTTATCACTGTGTTATCGGATGTCCAGTGTGCCCTGACACCATCCCCCTCTCAATCCCCATTGTCTCCCAAACTTTCATTTAATTTTCAAAGAAGTTTTAGGTCATAGCAAAGTCACACATGGAATACCAGAGACTCCCAGATACCAAACCAACCCCCTTCCCCACGCCATATTAAAACCCACTTTTTTTTTTGATGTTAGTGTTGTTATAAATGTTATACAGATAGCAAAATATAGCAACTAAACACTGTCAATGATTTACAGTATAGTTTACAATTTAGACGATACAGTTTAATAAGTTTTGATGATATTTACCATGACCTGTGTCCATTACTATAAGGTAATGAAAAATACCCCATTAGATCTTAACTGTTCCTTCCTCCCCAACCCCCTGGGGTATATGACACTACCCTCTCTTGACTCATGGAATGTCAGGATTCATAGTTACATGCCCTGGGTATTTGAACCTGTGCTTCCTAATGTACCCACCTGTCAATGCTGCACCATCAATCCCAGTAATATCACTACCCATCTGTCCTATCCTTCAATATGCAACTATACTGTATCCCTTTACCATAGATTATGTCCATATGGGTGATGGCTCAAAGCCTGCTCTTCTCTTACTCTCCCTTGTTAACCTATCTTTCAGACAATGGTTCTCAGAGACTGCTCACTTTCCTCAGTTCAAATCAGTGAAATCATATACTGTTCATCCTTCAGTGCTTGGCTTGCTTCACTCAACATAAGGTCTTCCAAATTCATCCACGTTATTCCATGAGTTAGCATTTTATTCCTTCTTAGAGCTGAGTAATATTCCATTGTATGTATATACCACATTTTGCTTATCCATTCGTCTGTTGAAGGGCACCGGGGCTGATTCCAACTTTTGGCAATGGTGAACAATGCCGCTATGAACATTGGTGTGCATAAATCTGTTTGTGTCTTTGCTTTCAGTTCTTCTGGGTATATACCCAGCAGTGGAATTGCTGGATCATACCGAAGATCTATTGTTAGTATTCTGAGGAACCGCCTAACTGTCCTACACAGTGGCTGGACCATACCACAGTCCCACCAGCAGTGGATGAGGGTTCCTATTCCTCCACATCCTCTCCAACATTTAGTGTCTCCTATTTTTTTAATAGCTGCCATTCTGATGGGTGTAAGATGGTATCTCATTGTAGTTTTGATTTGCATTTCCCTGATAGCAAGCGATGTTGAGCATTTTTTCATGTGCTTTTTAGCCATTTGTATTTCTTCTTTGGAGAAGTATCTTTTCAGGACACTTGCCCATTTTTTAAATGGATTGTTTGTCCTTTTATTTTCAAGGTGTAGGATTTCTTTATATATGCAGGATATTAGGCTCCTATCACATAAATGATTGCCAAATTTTTTCTCCCATTGGGTAGACTGCCTTTTTATTTTCTTAATAACATCCTTTGTGGTGCAGAAGTTTTTATTTTGATGAGATCCCATTTATCTATTTTTTCTCTTGCTGCTCGTGCTTTGACTGTGAAGTTCATGAAATCATTTCCTATTACAAGTTCCTGTAGATGCTTCCCTACATTATCTTCCAAGGACTTTATGGTTTTGGCTCTTATAGTTAGATCTTTGATCCATCTTGATTTGATTTTTGTATAAGGTGTGAGAATGGTATTTGTGGTAGGGACACCTAAAATGGTGCCCCCAAGCAGCTAAAATGGCTGCCAAGTGCTACGTGACTCCCGGCATGAACCTGAAAAGACTTCTTTCAGTCAATCCTCAATGTCCAATCATAACCTTTTCTAAAAATCTTCTTTTTTGCCAGTTACTATGTACGTCACCCCTCTTCCTCCAATCATGTCCTTAACTCACTTCCCTTATCAGAACCTATATAAACAACAAACCTTCCTGTAATAAATTAGACCTGCGTACTTACCTTGTCTCCGTGGTGGTCTTTCCTCCGTGCGCCCTCCACGCCGTCTGGGCCCCCGAAAGCTGGTTGCCGCTCAGCGTTCCCCTTCCGCCAACAAGTGGCTCGGAACAACCACAGGTATTCTTCTCTCATTCTTTTGGATATGGATATCCAGTTCTCCAAGCACCACTTGTTAAAGAGGCCATTCTCTCCCATCTGTATGGGCTTCGTGGCCTTATCAAATATCAGATAGCTGTATATGCAAGGATCTATATCAGAGCTCTCAATTCGGTTCCATTGGTCAGTAGGTCTATCCTTGTGCCATTACCATGCAATTTTGATCACTGTAGCTTTGTAGTATGTTTTAAAGTCAGGTAGTGTGATACCTCCAACTCTATTTTTCTTTTTCAATATGTCTTTGCAATTCGGGGCTTCTTGCCTCTCCAAATATATTTTGTGGTTAGTTTTTCTTGTTCCTTAAAAAATACAGTGTTGACTTTTATTGGGATTGCATTAAATCTGTAGATTGGTTTGGTAGGATAGCCATCTTGATGATGTTTAGTCTTCCCATCGATGAACAGGGAATATTTTTCCATTTATTTAAGTCTTCTTTGATTTCCTTTAACAGTGTTGTGTAGTTTTCTCTATATAAGTCCTTTACATCTTTAGTTAAATTTATTCCTAGCTATCTGATTCTTTTATTTACTATTGTAAATGGCATTTTTTTCCTGATTTCCTCCTCAGTTTGCTCATTATTGGTGTATAGAAATATTACTGATTTTGTAGCATTGATCTTATAGCGTGCAACAATACTGAACTCCTTTATAAGTTCTAGAAGCCTTGTAGATTTCTCAGGGCTTTCTATGTATAGGATCATGTCATCCGCAAATAATGAATTTTTTACTTCTTCTTTTACAATCTGGATGCCTTTTATGTCCTTTTCTTGTCTCAGTGCTCACGCAAGTACTTCTAAGACAATGTTAAATAGGAGTGGTGATAGTTCCCGATCTCAGAGGGAATCCTTTTAGGATTTCACCATTGAAAATGATGTTAACTTTGGGTTTTTCATATATATATCCTTTATCATATTCAGAAAGTTTCCATCTATTCCTATCTTTTGTAGTGTTTTTATGAGGAAGGAGTGCTGTATTTTGTCGAATGCTTTTTCGGCATCTATAGAGATGATCATGTGATTTTTTTCTTTCAATCTGTTTATGTGGTGTATTACATTGATTGATTTTCTTATATTGTACCTTCCTTGCATACCCAGGATGAAACCCACTTAGTCATGGTGTAAAATCCTTTTAATGTGTTGTTGAATGAGTTTAGCAAGTATTTTGTTAAGGATTTTAGCATCTAGGTTCATTAGAGAAATTGGTCTGTAATTTTCCTTTCTTGTGGTATCTTTATTTGGTTTTGGTATTAGGGTAATGTTGGGATCATAGAATGAGTTAGGTAATATTCCTTCTACTTCTATTTTTTGGAAGATCTTAAGTAGAATTGGTGTTAGCTCTTTCCAGAATGTTTGGTAGAATTCAGATGTGAAGTCATCTGGTCCTGGGCTCTTCTCAGTTGGGAGGTTTTTTGATGACTGAGTCTCTCTTTACTTGTAATTGGACTGTTGAGTTCATCTATTTCTTCTTTCATCAATGTAGGCTGTTTGTGGGTTTCTAGAAACTTGTCCATTTCTTATTAATTATCATTCTTATAGGCATATAATTTTTCAAAGTATCCTCTCATGATACTCTTTATTTCTGTGGGGTCAGTAGTGATAACACCTTGCTCATTCCTTATTTTATATATTTGCATCTGTTCTCACTTTTTCTTTGCTAATCTAGCTAAGGGTTTGTCAATTTTATTGATATTATCGAAGAACCAACTTTTGGTTTTGTTTATTGTTTCCAGTGCTCTCTTATTCTCTATTTCATTTAGTTCAGCTCTAATCTTTGTTATTTCCTTCTTTCTACTTCCTTTAGGTTTAGTTTGTTGTTGTTTTTCCAATTCCTCCAAGTGTTCTGTTAGGTCTTCAATTTTAGTTCTTTCTTCTTTTTTACTATATGAATTTATGGCTATGAACTTCCCTCTCAGGACTGCTTTCGCTGCATCCCATAGGTTTTGATATGTTGTGATTTCGTTTTCTTTAGTTTCAAGGTAGTTACTGATTTCTTTTGAGATTTCCTCTTTGTCCTACTGTTTGTCTAAGAGCGTGTCGTTTAACTTCCATATCCTTGTGACTAACCTGTCTCTCTGGCCCTTAGTGTTTTCCAACTTCATTCCATTGTGGTCAGAGAAATTACTTTGTATAATCTCAATCTTTCTGAATTCATTGAGCGTTGTTCTGTGGCCTAGCATGTGGTCTATTTTGGAGTATGTTCCATGTGCACTCGAGAAGAATGTAAATCCCACTGTGTTTGGGTGTAGTGTTCTGTATATGTCTATTATGTCCAGGTCTTCTAATGTATTGTTGAGTGCCTTAGTTTCTTTATTGATTCTCTGTCCAGATGTTCTGTCTAATGATGATAGTGGTGTGTTGAAGTCTCCTGCTATAATTTTAGAGGCATTTATTTCTCCTCTTAGGTTTTCCAGAGTTTGCCACACGTATTTTCCAGCACACCGATTAAGTGCGTAATGTTGATAATTGTTCTCTCTTCTTGAGAGATTACTCCTTTTACTAATATGTAGAGTCCATCTTTATAGATTTTCTTTTAAAGTCTATTTTGTCTGATTTTAGAATAGCTACTCCTGCCCTTTTTTGGCTATTGTTAGCTTGTAAAATGGTTTTCCAGCCATTCACTTTCAGCCTCCTTGAATCCCTGGGTCGAAGGTGGGTTTCTTGTAGACAGCATATAGATGGATCATATTTTCTTTCCATTTTGCCAATCTGTGTCTTTTGATTGGAGAATTTAATCCATTAACATTCAGTGTTATTACTCGTAACAAATTTCTCACTTCAGCCATTTTTTCTTTGGGTTAATGTATATCATATGTTGTTTTGTTTCTCTTTTTGTCTTTTCAGGTCTCTTATTTTATTTTATTTTATTTTTTTAAAGATTTTATTTTATTTATTCATTTATACCCCCCTTGCTGCTTGTGCTCGCTGGGTCAGCTAACTACGCCGTGCGGGCGGGCTTGCCTTCACCAGGAGGCCCTGGGAACCGAACCCGGGGCCTCCCATATGGTAAATGGGAGCCCTACTGATTGAGCCACAGCCGCTTCCCTTTTCAGCTCATTTAAAACTCTCTTCCAAATCTCTCTTCCTTGTTTTTTCCTTTCAACTTGTAGAGATTCCTTTAGTATTTCTTGAAGTGCTGGTTCCTTATTGACATACTCTCTTAATTTCTGTTTATCTGTGAATATTTTGAACTTTTCATCATTTTTGAATGCCGATTTTGCTGGATACAGAATTCGCGGCTGGAAGTTTTTTTCTTTTAGTGTTTTGACTATGTCATACCACTGTCTTCTTGCCTCCATGGTTTCAGCTGAGATATCAGCACTTAATCTTATTGTGCTTCCCTTGTATGTGATGGTTCTCTTTTCTCTTGCTTCCTTGAGTATTTTCTCTTTGTCTTGAACATTGGACATTTTGACAAGTATATGTCTTGGAGTTGGCCTGTTCGGATTTATACTATTTGGGGAGTGCTGTGCTTCCTGAATGTGCACATCCATCTCTCTCAATAGGGTTGGGAAATTTTCAGCCATTATTTCCTTCAACACTCCTTCTGTTCCCTTTCCCTTCTCTTCTTCTGGGATGCCCATAATGCATATGTTTGTGCATTTTGTATTATCGAGTAATTCCCTGACTCCATGCTGGATTTTTTCCATCTTTTTGTCTATCTGTTCTACTATCTCTTTGATTTCAGCTGTATTGTCTTCCATATCATGAATTCTTTCCTCTACCTGTTCAAATCTGCTGTTATGTGAATCCAGCGTCTTTTTCATTTCTTGGATTGTGCCATTGTTCACCATCATATCAATTACCTTTTTAGGCATGTTTGCAATTTCTTCAATATGTTCTCCCAGTGTCTTCTTTATATCCTTAATCTCTTCCTTCACTTCTTTAATTTGGTCCATGATATTTGTTTGGATAGTTGTTCGATGTTCTGCATCGCTTCCTGGTTTTTATTTTGTTCATTGGACTGGTCCATGTTTTCCTGTTTCTCAGAGTCATTTGTATTTTTTTATTGCCCTCTGCTCATCATATTATCTTGATGGGTTTGTTCAGTTGATTAGCTTTTCTCTATGCTCTAGAGTTTTATTTAGCTAATGGTTCTGTGTGTGAGTTAAGTTTTCTCTTTGGCACTTTTTCTTTTTATTTTATTTCCTTGCTTCTTTCTATCTTCCCTTGAAGGCAAAATAATCGGGTCAGTGGAATCAAAAGATGTAAGGAAGGCAGGAGGATAATAGTAATATTGATAAAATTTAGAAGAGGGGCCAAATGAGAGTTAATGAAATGAATATTTAACTTGTGTAGGCAGTGTAGAGTAATAGGAACAAAAGTGGAGTTCCTACAATGGACTGGGAAAACAAATGGAGGAATATATATATAGTGATTTAGAAGGCTAGAATTATGAGGAGGGAGAGAAATAGTAAAGAAACGGCTGAAAAGAAAAAGTTAATACTAATTTTAAAAAAAGAAGAAAACAAAATAGATGGGATAGAAATTGACACCCTTAAGTTGTGGGCCTATGAAAAAATGTTGTATCTAAGAGCCACAACAGAAAGCAGAAGGCAGAAAGATGAAGGAAGGATAAATGATAGTTTGGAATACAGAATCCAAATAGACAGTGAGTGGGAAATTACTGAAGAAGAAGCACAGCAAAGAAGCGACAAGCTAGCAGCACCTAATTTTTAAAAAAATGAAAGAAAAGAAAGGGGGGAGGAAAGAGGAAAGAAAAGCAAGAGACCAGAAATAAACAGAGAAAAACCAAAGATCCACACAGGCAAGCAATCAAATAGAGCTAAGGAGGGCCAATGATTCCCCTAGGGTCCACGTGGTTCCTCTCTGCCTCCTTGTGTTTATCAATCAATTTCCCCACAGGGTTCTATATGCAGGTCCTGAAACAGCTTTTAGCTATTAAACTAAATCAATAAGAATTTATTTTTCATTTATTGAAGTGACCTTCTCACCTTTTTTTTTTTTTTTTGCGAAATACAGGACCCAAAATAATTCCTCCTCTAGACCAACTCCCTTACAGAAGGGACTGTAGTTGGGCTCGTGGAAATTAATCAAGCACCTCCCACTTCCTGGACTCCCCAGGGAAGCTGTAGCTCTGATGTTAGTCAGTGCAGAGTGCTAAAGATGGCCAATTCCACCCCTTCTGGAGCCGAGCACCAGCATCACTGGGTTGCTATATAAATCAGTTTGACTCTGAAGATTCACGTCTGCTCCTAACCTTGATACTGCTTTAGGTCGGCTTATCTGCTCCCCAAACCTATGGGGCGGTGCAGGCAGCCAGATGGATGTCAAAAAATTAAAATAAAAAATTCCCTTCCCTGTCCTCCAACAGAACCCTCCTTCTTTTGGAGAGTGTCCCCTCTTCCGGGCTCCATGGTGGCCCGGGGCTTATCCCTGGGAAGCTAGGCAAATCAACTCCCTCCCCCGAAAAGAATCCCCCCTCCCATCCACCGGGTGCCAATCACTCCAGCTGTTCTGTTCACCCAAGATCCAAGGGGCTCCAGGCAGCCAGATCCCCAGAAAATAAAACTTTCTCACCCCACTCGCGGCTCCAGTTGGCTGTTTTATTTTATTTTCTCCCTAACTGCAGGGCTCAGCTGTCTCTGCCAACCACCACCGGCATGCTTAAAACTCATGAATCTCTACCGTTCCATCCATGCCATTGATCCGTGCAGATAGATGTCCCAAGCTTCTCATTCCACGCGTGCTCAGCACAGACCCCTGGGCAGGACCCCATCCACAATCCGCCTTGCTCTGGGAGCTTGCAGTGTGTGCTCTCCTACACTAACGCCATCTTCTCCCCTATGTTTTTTATGTAACATTTATGTATTCTAAGTTTCTTTTTAAAAAATTAAAAAGCATATTTAAAAAAAGAAAGATAATATGGTTGAAGAGATAATGAACATCAAGAAGACACTGGGTGAGCACAAAGAAGAATTTGAAAACCTGAATAGTAAAGTAATAGATACCAATATCAAGGGTCCATCAATGGTCCACCCTTTCATCATTGCCCATGTGCTAGGGGGATTCATGATGTCCCATTATAGAGTGTGGCAGAGCACCCCAGGATAGGAATTCAATATTCTTTCAGTTATTGTGTGAATTTCCACCCACTGTGACAATGCCCCATGAAAACTTGAACACATTCTTATGCCTTATAGGTATGTTCCAGGTGAACCTCTTCCCATGCATCCTCCATCACTGACACCCCATGCCAATGATCCTTCCATGCCACAGTTATAACCCTTCTGTGATGCAAAACTTCTTCAAAAATGAAGCTAAGAAAAGAATCAAAAGAATGTGTTCATCAATTGTAACAAATGTACCACATTAATGAAGGACATTGTTAATGTGGCAAAGTGTGGGAGTGGGAGGGAGTGGGGGCATATGGGAATCCCCTACATTTTTCATGTAACATTTATGTAATCTAAGTATCTTTTTTAAAAATTAAAAAGTGTAATAAAAATGAAAGTGGTTAAAAAGGGAAACCAGTTGCATTTATGATATTAAAATAGAAATTAAAAATATAAAAAAAGAAAAGTAACAGAGCTCTTAGGAATGAAAAACATGATAGGTGAGATAAAAAATATATTAATCAGGAAGCTGCTGTGGCTTAAATGGTTGGGCTCCCCTTTACCATATGGGAGGTCCCAGGTTCATTTCCTGGGCCTCCTGGTGAAGGCAAGCTGGCCCTCATGGCGTGGTAAGCTGACACAATAAAGGGAGACAAGCAGACACAGAGAAATGCACAGCAAATGGACACAGCGAGCACAAGCAGCAAGGGGGGGAATAAATAAATAAAAATAAATCTTAAAAATATATATATATACATATATATATTAATCACACAACAACAGAATCAAAATGATAATAAAATGAATAAATGATCCTGAAGACAGTATCCCTGAAATTGAAGAGAGAAAGAACACAGAGAGAAAAGAATGGAAAAAATTGAGCAGGGCCTCAGGCAATTGAATGATAACATGAAACACAACAACACATGTGTCATGGGAGTTACAGAAGGAGAAGGGAAAAGGAGCAGAACAAGTATTTGAGAAAATGAGTCCTGAAAATTTCCCAACTATCACGAAAGAAATGAACATACATGTCCAAGAAGCACAGTATACCACAATCAGAATAAATCTGAATAGACCTATTCTAAGATACATACTATTCAGAATGCCAAACATCAAAGATGAAGAAAAAAATTCTCAGAGCAGCAAAGGAGAAGCAAACCATCAAATAGAAGGGATGCCCAGTAAGTCTTAGTGTGGATTTCTCATCAGACACCAGGAAGGCAAGGAAACAGTGGTATAATGCAGTTAGGATACTGAAAGAGAAAAATTGCAAGCCAAGAATGCTTTATCCAGCAGAATTGTCCTTCAAATGTGAAGGTGAGTTTAAATTGTTCACAAACTTACAGAAACTAAGAAAGTTCATAAAAAAGAATCCACATTTGCAGGAAATATTAAAGGAAGCTTTAGAGTCTGAAAGAAAAAAGCAGGAGAGAGGCTTGGAGGAGAGTACAGAAGAAAGAATAACCCAAAGGGTAACTAAAAGTGTAAGAGAAAGACAAAATTGAGATATGACATATGAAAGCCAAAGAATAAAGTGGTGGAAGTAAAGAGTGCATTTACAGTAATATCACTGAATGTGGATATATTAAACTCCCCAATCAAAAGAGAAAGTCTTTCAGAATGGATTGAAAAAAAAACCAGCCATCTGTAAGCTGCCTACAACAGCCTCACATTAGACCCAGGGATACAAACCAGCTGAAAGTGAAAGGTAGAAATAGATTCTCTATGCAAACAGCAACCAAAAAAGAGCAGGGGTAGCTATACTAATATTGGGCAATACAGATTTTAAAAGCAAAATGTTATAAGAGATACAGAAGATCATTATATATTAATAAAAGGGACAATCCACAAGGAAGATATAACAGTTATAAATACCTATGCACTTAACCAGGGTGCCCCAAGATACAAGAGGCAAACTCTGGAAAAACTAAAGGGAGAAATAGACATCTTTACAATAAAAGTTGGAGACTTCAACACACCACACACATCATTAGATAGAACAACTAGACAGAAGATCAACAGTGAATCAGAGAAATTGAACAATATGATAAATGATTTAGATATAATAGACATATACAGAAGGTTGTTACCAAACTCAGTGGGTTATACATTCTTTTCAAGTGTTCATGATATTTCTTCAGGATAGACCAAATGTTAGGCCACTATTCAAGTCTCATTAAATATAAAAAGACCAAAATTATACAAAGCACCTTCTCAGATTATAATGGAATGAAACTAGAAATCAATAATAGACAGGAAATAGGTAAATTTGTAAATGTGTGTATGCTGAACAACACACTCCTAAATAATCAGTGGGTCAAAGAAAAAATTGCAAGTTAAAGCAGAAAATATATTGAGACAAATGAAAATGAGAATACAACTTATTAAAACCTTATGGGATACATAGAAGGCAGTACTGAAAGAGAAATTTAATATAGGCCCTAAACGTCTATATTAAAAAAGAAGAAGGACCTAAACTCAAAGATTTAACTGAACAACTGGAGAAACTATAAAAAGAACAGCAAACCATGCCCAAAGGAAGCAGAAGGAAAGAAAAAATAAAGATTAGAGCAGAAATAAATGAAATTGAGAACAAAAAAACCCAATAGAGAACATCAACAAAACCAAAAGGTGGTTCTTTGAGAAGATCAATAAAACTGACAACCCCCTAGGTAGACTAAAAAAGAAAAAAGGAGAGAAGATGCAAATAAATACAATCAGACATGAAAGGGGTTAAGTTACAACTGACCCCACAGAAATAAATAGGATTATAAGAGGATATTATGAGAAAATGTATACCAACAAATCAGACAACCTAGATGAAATGGACAAATTCCAAGAAATGCACAAACAAACTACACTGACTCTACAAGAAGTACAAGAACTTAACAAAACAATCACATTTAAAGACATTGGATTAGTCATCAAAAATCTCCAAACAAAGAAAGTCCAGGACTGGGTGACTTCACAGGTGAATTCTAACAAGCATTTCAAAAAGAATTAACACCAATCCTGTTTAAACTCTTCCAAAAATTGAAGAGTAGGGAAAATTACCCAACACATTTTATGAAGCCGACATCACCATAATACCAAAGCCAGATAGACATTACAAGAAAAGAATATTATAGATCAATCTCTCTAACGAACATAGATGCAAAAATTCTCCACAAAATACTTGCAAATGGAATCCAACAGCATATTAAAAGACTTATACCTAATGATCAAGTCGGATTTATTCCTGGTATGCAAAGTAATTTTAACTTAGAAATCAATCAACATAATACACCACATCAACAAATTGAAGGAAAAACACACAATCATCTCAATTTAAGCAAAAAAGGCATTTGACAAAATCTACCATCCTTTCTTGGTAAAAACACTTCAAAAGATAAGAATAGAAGGAAAATTCCTCAACATGATAGAATGTATATATGAAAAAACCACAGTCAACATCATACTCAGTGGGGAAAAGGTGAAAGTTTTCCCTCTAAGATCAGGAAGAAAACAAGGATGCCCACTGTCACCATTGTTATTAAACATTGTGCTAGAATTTCTAGCTAGAGCAATTAGATAAGGAAAAAAAAAAAAGCATCCAAATAGGAAAACAGGAAGTAAAACTCTATTTGTGAGCGACATGATTCTATATGTATAAAACTCTGAAATGCCTACAACAAAGCCACTTGAGCTAATAAACAATTTCAAGACAGTGGCAAGGTACAAGATCAACATGCAATATTCGGTAATGTTTCTGTACACTAGTATTGAACAACCTGGGGAGGAAGTCAGAGAAAAATTCCATTTACAATAGCAAAAAAAGACTCAAATACCTAGGAATCAATTTAACTAAAGAAATACAGGACCTATATGCAGAAAACTACAAAACAATGCTAAAAGAAATCAACAAATACCTAAACAAATGGATAGACATTCCATGTTCATGGACTGAAAGGCTAAATATGATGAAGTTGTCAATCCCACCCAAACTGATTTATAGACTCAATGCAATACCAATCAAAATTCCACAAGCCTACTTTACATAAATAGAAAAGGCAATTACCAAATTCATTTGGAAGGGAAAATGCACCCGAATAGCCAAGCATTCTAAGAAAGAAGAGCAACATGGGAGGAATTTCACTGCCTGACCTGGAAACATATTACAAATCTATGGTGACCAAAACAACAAAGTATTTGCATAAATATAGACACATCAATCATTGAAATAGAATTGAGTGTCCAGAAATAAGCCCTCACTTCTATGGCCATCTGGTTTTGACAAACATCAATTGTAACAAATGTATCACACTGATGAAAGCTGTTGTTGATGCAGAAAAGTGTGGGAGAGGGAGGGGGTGAAGCATATGGGAATCCCCTATATTTATATGTAATATTTATTTATTTTATTTTTTTATTATTATTATTATTTTTAAAGATTTTATTTATTTATTCATTCATCCCCCCCTTGCTGCCCGCACTCGCTGGGTCAGCCAACCACGCCGTGCGGGCGGGCCCGCCCTCACCAGGAGGCCCCGGGAACCGAACCCGGGGCCTCCCATATGGTAAACGGGAGCCCCACTGATTGAGCCACAGCCGCTTCCCTGTAATATTTATATAATCTCAAGTTTCTTTAAATATAAAAAATAATTTTAAAATGCAGAGGCAAGATGGCATCGGTTTAGGAGGGTACTCATTGACTGGCTCTCTGGGGATGGCCGATTGTGGACGGGGTCCTGCCCGAGGGTCTGTGCTGTGGGCGCACGGAGGGAGAAGCTTGGGTCATCTAGAAGTGGGCAGATCGATGGCATGGAGCGATCAGTGGAGATTCGTGAGTTTTGAGCCTGCCTGTGGTGTTTAACACAGACGGCTGAGCCCCACCCACAGGGAAAACGGCTGGTTTGAGCTGTGAATCCTGCACCCACAGCTCCAGCTCCTGGTGTGGGGGAGCATACTCTGGGGGAGGAAGGGCCCTGACAGAGGGTGGAGAGGGATTTAACTCCTGGGGATTTGGCTGCCTGGACCCCATCATAGCTTTGGGGAGCAGATAAGCTGGCTTGAAAGTGCCAGGCTGAGCAGAGAGGTGAATCTGCTGAGGAAACCTGATTTACCCAGAAGCCCGCTGACACTAAGGCTTGGCCCCAGAGGGGGTGGAGTCAGCCAATTTTATCTCTCTGCACTGACAAGCATCAGTGGTTCAGCTCCACTGGGGAGGCCAGGAAGTGGGAAGGGCTTGATCAGTTTCCACGAACCTGTTTAGGATCCCCTTGGTGAAGAGGGTGATCTAGCAGAAGATTTCTTTTGGGTCCCTTATATCGCCAAAAAAAAAAAAAAAAAAAAAAAAAAAAAA